>PVIJ01005291.1:0-105556 GCA_004024925.1 Scalopus aquaticus
GGTGGGTGAGACAGGAGAGGTCTGCTGAACCATGTGGAATCTCCCTGGCCAGGGATCGAACTCGTGCTACAGTGGCTGCTGATAGCTTTATAGTACTGAGACAACCCCTTGTGCCACCAGGGAGGCCCTTCGCTTTCATTTTTGATCCTATTTATTTTGGTTTTCTCCCTCTTTTTCCTAGTGAGCCTAGCTAAAATTTCAGATGGTTTTATTGATAATTTAAAAATGTTTTCACTTTCTCTGCTGAGATTCTTCATCTGTTCACTTGTTATATGCAACTTTTCCTTTAAATCCTCAAACACATTGATATTATATATCCTAAATCTTTGTTAACACTAACATGTGGGTTGTCTTGGAGTCTGTTACTATTAACTCATTTTTTTGGATTATGGGTTGCAATTTCCTTCTTCAAATGTGTGATAATGTTTTATTGTGTAGTTGGACACTGTAATAATATGTACTTTGAAGAATGTTGAGTTTTATCCTGGCAGATACTAAATTACTGGTATATTTTCTTGAAACTGTCAGGTTTGGTTCCATTCTTTATTAGAATAGATTTGAATTTCTTAGGACAGATCTATTTAGTTTTCTGTCTTTAGTATTAAAGCATGATGTTTCAGTCAGTGAGGTTTCTCCATCTTGACTGTGCAAATAACCCAAACTTTCTCAGCCTTATGAGACCTCCCAGGACTATTTGGCTACTAGCCCTGCAGCAGCTGCTCTTTGATGACTGTGCCCAGTTTTGGCCAAGGAACCATGGGAAACTCTTATGGCAACATCTGGTGCTCCCTCTTATATTACTTCCTCCTCTTGGTTATCCTGCCCCACAAACTCTGGATATTTTACCAGCTCCCCATGTCCTAAATCTGTCTTCTCATATCAGTGAGCTTCCTCTCTGACCTGGTCTGTGTCTCCTGGCAGAGAGCTAGGTTATGAGTCCATTTTTCTTCTCTTAAGGATCACATTCCTGGGATGTTTGCTGTCCAATGTCTGCAAATGCTGTGTTTGTGTTAACAGAATCCAGCCATCTCAGCTGTGGGTGCCAGCAGCAGCAGTGGTGTTCTCTCACCCTGCTGCTCCACCACAAGTCAGTTGTGGCAGTTGCTCCTCAGAGCCCTTTTATGCAATGTGTACTTCCTGGATTGTGGAATGGACCAGTCAGGTGTGAACTATGAGATGATTGGTGCTAAGTGGTCCAATCAGCCACAGTATTGCAAAATGGTCCAATCAGACTTGTGGCAAGGCACCCTGAAAGAGGATATAAGCCAGGTCAGAGAGATGATTCCAGCCCCTGAAAAAAGAGATAACTCTGACCCCGAACAGGACAGACAGTTCCAGCCTCAGAAGAAAGAAGATAGATGGTTCCAGCCTCTGAAGAAAGAAAAAGAAGGGGAAGACTCCATTCCTGGTCTCCAAAGAAAGAAGAAAAGAAGCATCCAGCAGCTGACCTCCGAGGAGAGAAGAAAAGCTGAAGACCTCTTTCAGAGACTAGGCCTCCAGTCCTGTCTCTGATGTTGCCTGAAAGGAGCACCAAAGACCTCAGACCTGGTGTCTCAAAGACCTGTTTGCTGTTGGTGTAGCCCACACTAGCTCCCACGGCCTCTGTGGGACCAGTAGTGACCATCACTACTGGTCAGTGCTGTCCAACACTCCTGTGACTGGTGGCAAATTGTGGCTACAGTAAGCTTTTTGTTTTCCTACTTGTAAAATAACCCCCACGGTTGTTGTTCCTGGGGCCTGAGATCTCTTGCAATTGTGCTTATTGGTGAGAACCCACAGACAGTGACCTGCCCTCTTATCAGCCATTGTCCTTTGTTTGGCTATAGCCAATAGGATTCTATTATGTGGGTTTTGTATTGCTATAGCCCTTAGTTTTGTGTGTTTTTGTTTATTTGTTTTTTGCCTTTGGCCTTTTGGGGCTTTTTGGTGGGTCTCTTGTCTCAGATCCCAGGCAGGTGGGTGGCTGTTCCATCCTACCATCTTGCCTCCCTCCCTGTCCTCCCCTGTTTCACTTGGTGGACCAGGCTCCACTAAGAATCTTTAGGAAGGTTAGTTTAGTTGTATTACTGCAGGATGGCTGTAAGTGATGAGACCCTGGAGGCAGGAACAGGAAAATAAAGGCCTAAGGTAGGGTGGTAGGAAGGGAAACAAATAGGAAGCATCTAGAAAACTGGTGGGAGGGGGCAAATTAGACAAAAGAAAATGTTTCTGAGGTTTTGAGTCTCTTCTCTGCACTCTTATTACCATTTGTATGCCCAAGAGTCAATTGAAGTTGAATCGGACAGTCTTTGAGAAGTGCATTTTCTACAAATTATGAATGAGACACAAGAGATTGTCAGCGTTCTTTGAAAAACATGCTAAACATTCCAGCATCAGAAACAAAGAATTAAAGGAGCCTTTCTCTGCGCAAGGCTACACACTCCAAGACTTCTTACTATTGTCTCTCAGTATTTTGATGAAGAAAAATAACACTGTTACTTGGTATTTTGATGAAGAAAAATAACACTGTTACTTACCAAGTCCTCCACCACTGCCTTCTAAAACCCTTCAGCTATGGTATCCCAGACAGTACAGGGGAATTCCCATGGCACAAATTCTGTGTTCTGGACCATTTTCTCTTCAGAACAAGAGCTGTTTTCTGGAACAAGCAGATGGATGGTGGCATGCCAGGCAGATGACTATACATCAACTACCCATCACAAAGTGTTTTGAGTGGTTTGAGTAATTCATTACTTTACGAAATTTTATAGACTTTCTGAAACCAAGCTGCCCTCTCTCATCCAAGTTTGGAGACCCTGCTAAACTTTGCATAGGTGTGGCATCTTCCATATCCATGTGGCCATCGGTCCCAAAACTATGCTTGGAAGAAGATTTGCCATCAACTCCTCTTGGCAAAATTGTGAAACATATGATTTGCCCTCCCCTCTTAGTCAATGCTATGCCATTGACCTGTGCCTGGTGTCTTATCAGACCCCTGGATTCTTTTGTCTACCTGCTCTCTTTCATCCATTCCCTCAGTGATCTGTATTTAATTGGCTGCCACTGGGAAGATAATTTTATTTTTCTTTTTATCTGGGATGATAATTTTATTTTTACAGAAATTCATACTAGTTTTTGGGTGACTGGCACATTTCCCCTAGGGGGCACTCGCAACTAATTTTAATAATAGCCTTGGAGGATAGTGATTATATAAGTACATGACCCTGAAGTCAGATTTCCTGAGTGCAAATTCTAGCGTGCTTATTTGCCAGCTTTGTGACTTTGGGCAAATAATTTAATTATCTCTGTGCTTTGGTTGTCTCATTAGTAAATTTTAAGATATTAAAAGAACCTACCTCAGAATGCAAGATTGAGATATGTTTAAAGTGCTTAGAACAGAGTTTGGTGCATAGTAAATATTAATGAGTGCCAGCTATTTTCCAATTTTGGAAATGTTTTTCCAATCATGGAAAAATTGGAAAATAAAAGAAAAATAGGAAGAGGAAACACAAACCATAAGCCATTCATCTTGATGTATTTTTCAGCATTTCATTTATACATAGGTTTCTTTTAAGGTGAAATTAGGGTAGCCGAGTACATGATTTACCTTTCTCCTCCCCTATAGCCTTCATTATTCTTAAACTACATTCTTTTTAATGGACCCAAACTATTCTACCATTGTAGTGATAGACTGTAGTATGACTGTTGTGCCAGCAGGGCACAGCGCAGTTTCCCTATGACTGAGGCAGATGGGTCAAGGATGAGTTCTGGAGCTCTTGGTGGCTTTTTAGGCTTTTAATGATCTTTCTGCAGTGAGACAACCAGGCACAGGGCAGGCAAGGGGGGCCAGGGGGCCAGGAGGCTGGCAGGCCTCTGCTTCTACTTCTGCTTCTGTACTGCAATTGTGACGCCGCCCTTATATGCACAGTCTCTCCAGGCCTAGGTGTGCCCACTCACGCGTGCTCACTCCATACTCCAAGGCGTCTCCATGAGGCACACGTGCAAAACTGCAGGTGTTCATCACTAAATCTAATGGGGGTAGGGCAGAAAATCCTGACCACTCTTTCACTTACCCTGCACTGACCCTGAGATCAATCTTCAATTTTCATTATTATAAATACTGTGTGATCAACTCTTTTATGCCTGTTTGATGGATATCCTTCTTAACAATCCCAAAATGCACAGTTTTGAAGTCAAAGGGCAGGAAGTTATTAAGACTTTATGTGTGAAATGACTTCTGTAGAGGCATCCTTTATAAGCAGGGCAAGACTTTTGATTTAGTTTCAGGTAAAACAGTTTACTTTTGAATACAAGGTATTCCAATGCCACTCAAATCATCCTTGTGCCTACTGCCTGCCAGCTGTGCACCATGTCATTCTGATCAGAAGGTCTGTCGTGCCAATCCTGGGTAGCCACAGCACAACACGTGGTGTGAGCCAGGTGTCCCTCAGCTGCTTTTCTGGGTGATTGACTGGTTACATGGTTGACCTATTAACATTTGCTTTGTATCCTCAATCACGGGATGTTCCTTCCCATCACAGGAAGCTGCCATCTCGCATCATCTAAATTTGCTAAAAGTCTTCATATAAGATTTGTTTTGCATTTTCTTCCTCATCCTGGACTTTTGTGATGGGGATCACAGGTTTGTGAAACCTAGCAGAAAAGCTTGATTTGGAACATGTTTCTGCAATGACTCCAGGCTTCAATTTCTCTAGCTGTGGGGGAGCTAACTGGTCTGGCTGCTCTTTACCTCTGAAATGTCCTGGTGGGCTCCTAGGTGTTTGCCACTAGCTTCTTGAGATAAACAGATGAGAGCTCACATTCTTGTGTTTATAGGTGGAGGTGAGCCTTTTAAACTCTCATTTGGAAGCCAAAGGTCTTAGTCACCAGGTTAAGAAGTCAAGAGCAGGGCAGCTGATGTAGCTTTTTGAGAACATCTCATCAAGCTTGTTAGGATTTTCCTAGTAATAGTCCTTCAAACACAGGACTCTGATAAAGTAGCTCTGGGTCTTGTTTAGCGCACCCCACCCCACCCCACCCTCCGGGGCCAGATGGCTTCATCAGGTTCTGAGGCTGTCCTGGTTTCTGCAGGACCTTCCCTGGGAGGACGGCCTCAGATCCCAGCTTCTGATTCACAGCCACACACCTGGGTAAACTTCAGCTAAGTGAGCAGAGACGTTTGGGGCCTCCAACTGCATTTGAAGCATAATTGATAGGGCATTACAAACTATTTGATGTCCAAACCCCATCTTTCATCAGGCCTGCCAGGGAAGGCTAGTGAGGGGGATGCCTCGTGATCCTTGCTTTTTAATGTATCTGAGTTATTCCAAAGGGAAGGATATTTGTTTTCCCTTTTGCTCCTCTAATTGATGCAGCTGTTGCCCAGCCTCATCTGCATTAAGCTAAATATTATGTCTTTGTAACGTTTTTGATCTTCATTAATTATAGCTCAGGAAAGCTGACAAAAGCAACCTGTCTCTTTAATATAAACAAGATTAATTGCATGGTTCCTGCAGAAAATGAACTACCAGCAGTTTAACAAAAAATGCTTGTCTTTAAGCAGCCTTTGGATAAAAAAAAAAAAAAGAAATTAAAACTGTTACAGGAAGTGCCGAAGCTGCCAAATTACCATGCCCGTGAGCCTAGCCCTCATTATCAGACTAAACGAATACGCACACCCCTGTACTTTCATCCTCCTCCAGGCCCAGGGAAAGAAAGGCGGGAGGGAAAAAAGCACCTTTATACAAAGCAGTGTCTCTGAAGTCTGGAATGTACCCTGGCTGTTTGAAGACAAGATTTATACCTGACACCTTCCCTTAAGCTCATTGTTGAGACTCGTCTGTTTTCAAATCAACCGCAGACTGACTGCTTGAGGTACTTCATCTTATAACGACCACATAATCTAAGATAAATACACAAGGGATTGCTATCACTTTCATTAATAACCATGAAATATTCCTTCCTTCAGCAGGTAAAAAAAATAACAGCCAAATGCCTTTAGTGGACTGAGGTTGAAGTCTCAGTGGGGACAGCTTGCTTAGGGCAAAGGACAGAGGACAGTGGGAAAGAGAGGAGGGGCTGGAAGGCAGAGCAAGGTGTTCAAAAGGACTTTGGACGTGGACTGCATGGAACAGAGGCAGGCAGGACAGCTGGAGGCACCTCAAGGTCATTTTTTGGCCCAGCAATAAATGCAAGTCAAAGAACCAGGCACTTGCAGCCTCTACTACTCAACCCTCTAATCTAATTCTCAGACCTCTGTGGTCAGCTTCAGTTGCCAAAGCCCTCAGATATTTGGTGGTCCAGGAGAGTTAAAAGCCTAAAAGCATGACCTCTGGGGTGCTATGGCCTTGAAGCCAATCAAGAGTGGGCTGTCCAGGCTTATAACTGGCTGAGAAAAGATAACCGTGTTTGGGGCAGGATGACACAGTTGGTGAGAAGACCCAGGTGCTGCAGCCACCTAGCGAATGCCACCCTTCTCTGGCACATTCATGAAGTGGCCTTGGTGACCGGAGGCTGGTCAACTGCAGCTGGCAGCTATGGAGAATAGAACTTTATGCTCTCAAGGTCATGCTCAGAGAAGATGTAAGAGAGTTAGAAAATCACTTATTTTAACATCTAGCTGTCTTGGCTTACTATGAATTCCTGACTCTGAGAATATGTTGGAATAATGCCTGATGAAGTGTGGGTATAAAAGAGTTGAGGTAGGGGTGAAGCAAAGACTTCCCTGGAGCCAACAGTCATTGCCAGGCGAGGTATGGGCAGAAGGACCAATGATGTTCCATGGAACCCTGTCACCTGGAATAAGGGGAGTCCTGTGGCCTGATGGGAGAAGAGAAGGACCTGGTGAGCTTTCCCAGAGAGCAAGACAGAGGGAAAGATAATTAGAGCATCCTGGTGTCTGTGATGCTGAGGATAGAGCCAGATGTCTGAAGGTGAGTCTACAAATGGAAACTACTGTTTAGTTAGTGACAAGAAAAGGCCCCAGGAGGGTGGGCGCAGAGGCAGGGAGCGAGGCACTCTTGGTTTGGAGAAGCTAAAGCATCATTTTCCCAGGCCAGAGGAGACTGTAAGCTGGAGTTCACTGTGCTCTGCTCCATTTAGGGGTTCTCCTGGGTTTTTCATGACCAAAATATTGCTCCTCTCAGTGCTTTGTTTTTCTGTGATGCTCATGGCCTATGCCCAAATGACTCAAGTTGCAAGGTTTCCAGGGGATCCTGGATCCCATGGCAGTGGTTGGTCTGAATGAGTGTGTGTGGGGCATCTGGCTAGGCCAGCACCTGGGTTTGGGTGTGCCTGAGAACCAAACTCTGCACGCCCAGCGATGGCTGCTGGGGCTGATGGACAGTCGTGGTGGGAAAGCAGCCTCACAGAAATGACCAAGGCAGAGGCTTTCCTCAGAGTGTCTGTGTGATGAGAACCAAACGTTTGCTAGTTATTTAGCAGTTTGGCACAAAGCAATCTATGAAAATGAGGAAACTGTGTCTTCCGAGACACTCACTTTTCCATAGGTCATGAAACTTAAAAGCCCTTTTGAAACACTTCCACATACACACAAGCACAAACAAATCTAACAGAAACAAAAGATTTACAAAACAGTGCCCTTTCTACACTATGTTTTAAAACCTATTCTGTATTAATCAAGGCTGTATGAAGTATCCCATTCCATTAAAAAATACTAGTCTTGACACATGAAATTAATTGCGTGGGTGGCAGGTGCCCCCACTAGCAGTCAGGGCAGAAGGCTGCGCATGGCAGGGACATACTGATTTGACAGAGGTACAAGTGGACTGGAGCATTATCCTGCCTCAGCCCTGGCATCACGGTCTCTCTGGGTCAAAGTGTGTCCAATGGTAAAGGAGAGTGAGGTAACTGACAGTCCCCAAGGTCCTAATTGCTTCCTTAGGACCTGACTTGATACTTCCCTAAGAGACTCAGGAACAAAGAAGGGAATTGGTTCCTTAGATTTATAATGGAGAATGGTTGGGCTCACAAGATGATCTTGCCGGCGGCGAGTGCCTTAAGGAGTGCCTTAACCAACTGCTATGCTCCAAAATACTAGATGTCAGATTTTCTCAAAACCAAATCATCAATTCTGAGTATTATTCTAAAAGTTTGGGAAGCTGGGGCCATAAGGAACCATGGTTCACATGATTCTGTCTCCACCACACTCACAGCAAACAGAAATGGATGGAGATTATATCACAGGTCCTCAGTCACTGGTATTCTTTTTTTTAAATATTTATTTATGCATACAAGCTGGGGTGCAGGCTAGAGGTGTGTGTGTGGGGGGGTGAGAAGGTTCACCAGAGACAGAGTGGGGAGCAGAACAGGCAGATCAACTGAAACACACTGCTGAGGGGAGCAGCGGGCGAGGCAGGAGAGGTCTGCTGTGCCATGTGGAAATCTCCCTGGCCGGGCATTGAACTCGAGCCGCAGCTGCCGACAGCTCCACAGCGCTGCACTTAACCCATTGTGCCACCAAGGAGGCCATAGTCACTGGTATTCTTAATAATTTACTATCAAACAGGGTATGCTAACTGGAGAAAGTTTTCAAGTATATGAAAGGATAAAGAAAATCTAAATATCACTTATAATCCCTCCATCCAGAAAGATTGAGAGTTTGATATATTTCCTTCTATTTTACATATGTTATATGAATAATTGAGAATGTCATTGTATACAGAGTTTTGTGTCCTTCTTTCATTTAATAAACATTTCCCTTTGTCATGGAATATTCTTCAGGAACATGGCTACACAGTATCCCCCCATGTAGATGTACCATGAGTAGTTAGCTAATGCATTTCCTCAGGTTGGATACTCAAGTTTATTCCAGTGTCTTTCACTATTATAATTAATGTCACACAGCACATAAATCCACAGTGTAAGGAACTCTAATTCTTTCCTTAGGATATATTCCTAGTGGTAGAATTAAGGTTAAAGACCCATAGCACTCATCACCCTGCAGCCTTCTCAGAGCCTCCCCCAGGGACTGGGGCAACTTCCACAGAATGAACACCACTATAGATGCTGGTGATCCCCAGCGAGGCTTTGGTGTCCCGGAGAGAAGGAGCATGATTTGTAATGAAACAACAAAGAAACAAATTCAAGCAAGGGAGCATCCCTAGCACTTTCCTAACCGACCAGTGGGATGGGCAATCCTTGTTGAAAGGATTGTAAACTGGGACCATGGCCATAACTGCCAGCGGCCAACACCCACCCTGGGATGGTCTCATTGCCCCCAGGGATGTCACCAGCAGCAGCAGGAAAGGTGAGGCAGTGGGCAGTGACTTCCCTGAGGTCACTTGCTCCTCTCACGGGCTGGGCCTCTCCCTGCAGACACCACGGCTGCATCTCTTCATGGGCACTCAGCTGTTCTGGGATCCTGCAGGGCAGGGGCCAGGCCACTCTCACCTGGGATCTTTGCATGAATCTCTTTTGCTGGCATGTACAGTGGAGAAGTCTGAAGCAGAGGGGACTCAGAGAGGGAGAAGCCACATTCTTGAGGAACACACACCAGATTTATATGTCAAAGGTAGAACTGCCCTTTGGGTTATGAAAATTATGAAAAGTACAGATACTCATATTAAATGGAAATTTATTGGCAGGGGTATTATAATTGTTTTCTTTTCTGAAGCTCTGTGGTCAAAGGGAATTCAATTTGCATGCAAGGGGCACTGGGCCCAGCTCAGCTTTGGAGTGTGGGGGTTCATGGAGGTGGCAAACGGTGAGTCATGTCCTCTAACTTGCTGTTCTACCTCTCTGGCCAGAGTGTGCAGGGCTATAGCTCATGTAGATGGTCCCGAAGCTGGAGAAGAACAGAGGCAACGGACCCATGTCAAGTGTGACCTTGGCTGCTCTTATTTTTCCAAGTTCATATTTGTAAGAAAAATCCCAGCTGTGGTCAAGAGACCAAGGGAGGAAAATGCAGCTGGAAGATGAGTCATGTGCTGTTTCTCCCAACACCCTTACCTGGAATATAACAGTTTGTATAAAATCCTAGAGATTTTCTCCCTGTGTGGACTCTGTCTATAAAGCACAGAAGGGAAATCTCTGCAGACATCTCAGTGGGAACGTAAGCTGTCAGGGGTCAGCACATGGGGCATTTTCAAGGCCCCTCACCCTGGCATTGCTCAGGGTCTGTGAAGCCCCAGCAGTAACTCTTACCCCGCGTCATGTTTCACACATATTAACCAAAGTGACTTCTCATGAAAACCTTATAAAATATGTGGGATTAAGTGTGACTGTCTTATAGATAAAGAACTTGAGAAATAAAGAAGTGAGGTCAACTGTCTAAGTTCACACAATCAGTGGTGATAAAAATGGAGCTCCAACCAAAAGCTTCCCACCTGAGGCCACCATGCTGCCTTTCTGTGTCCCAGTACGACTTCAGCTCAAATTCTCAAGGCCAAACACATGACCATTTTGTCCTTGTGTCACAGTAGATTCACACTGAATTAAAAGCATAAATTCATTGTGTTAGGAGCCACATATAATCCTAGTGTTACTCCAGAATAATTGAAGACAGCCAAGGATAGCTGAGCTGCCAATGAGCTTTGTCCACGGTTGTTGCTTTTTCCTACTTGTTAGTGATTTCAGCAGCAACAACCAATTGAGCTGAACACAATCCTATGGATTTGTATGTCAGTCAAGATCGATTATTGTCACTTCCAGGTCCCTACCTCAGCCCACTGGAGCCAACTGGCTCATCCAACATTAGAGATGCTTTGGAGCTTTGGGAAACTGCATTATGTAGGTTTCACTATGTATTCTTAGTTGAAATACTTTGGCAAAACTAAGTGACTATGCTAAGCAAAAAGATCATAACCAACTCCAAATTCAGTAAAATTGAAGTTCATAAGAGCTGTGAGAAAAATAACTCAATTTTCTTTTAAATGCCATTCATAATTTCTTTCTAGGTTGTCAGTAAATTCAGACATTCTTAAATTTAAAAAGATTTGAACTATAAGAGCTATAAGAGGAATTTATAAAAATAAGCTTTTTGTTTTGAGATAGCTATAGATTCACACACAGTTGTGATAAACAGTACAGCGAGAACCCATGTCCCCTTAACCACAGTGGTCTCATTTTGCAAAATTCAGTGTATTACCACATGGTCAGGTGTGAACAGATATACAGAACAGCTATAGGAGGGCATTTTAGAGTCTATTTCATAAGATCTGCAAGAACAAGTTGCCATTTCAGGAGGAGAATGAACCTGGGAATCTTCAGGATGCTGTGACCAAATTGGGGGTGACTCCCAAGCTGAGGGTCTCCTGGCTGTGCCTGCCCCACACCTGCAAACTTGCTAATGAGGGGTCCATTCTTTTTGTCAGTTCTTCCCTTCTCCCAAAAAGATGTAGGCCCAGGGAGAGACCAGGGGCAGGAAGGGAAGACCCCACACCCTCTGCAGCAGATGAGGGGTGGACAAATGCCGAGCATAGCCCAGCCCCAGCTCTAGACTAGCCAAAGCCACAATCACTTCATGCAGTTTTCCTCACACATAGATGAATATTAAATTTTCAGTATACAGCCTTCAAATTCAACACCTGTGTGTTCCTACCTCTTGTTCACCACCAGAATCCAGCTTCCATCTTTCAGCATACAGTTGACCCTTTCCCCCTACTGCACCACCCCGCCTCCTTCTGGTAGCCACTATTTTTGAGGAGTTGAATTTTATGTTTAATTGACTTTAATAAATTTAAACATCAAGATCCAGATAGCTATGGCTACCCCATTAAGCAGGACAGAAGGTAGTCCTTCAGCTCCCCGTTACCGATATAATGAGCATATCTAGGTTTGTCTGATGAGCCACCTACTTCCACGTGAGATGGGCGGTAAGACTTACTTTTGAGGAAATTGGAGCTCAGAGAGTCCCAGGACTTTTCGAGGTTTCTAGCTAACCTGCACTACAGCCAGGAGCATAGCTGAGGCCCTGTGACTTCTAGACCCCGTCACTGTCTTTTTAGCGTTCCGGTGTGGCTCTAAAGCAATCCCACCAACATTTAACTGTGACGAAAAGGAATCAAGTCATGGAGCTGCTCATTCTTCCCTACACTGAATATTAAATTCAAAATAAGGGAATTGAAAGTTCATATTCTAAGGGAAAAAAGGTACTTTTGGAATAAAGTGCCATGGTAACAAGAGATGGAAATGAGGATGCTTTTTGGACAACTCAGAGATGCCTATTTAAAGAACTAGGTTTCCTTGAGCAAAACAGAACAGCAAATAGCAAACCAATTATAGAAAAAAATGTTGAAGATAAATTCATAGGAACATGTACAAAGTACTAGAGGAAATGCTGTTCCTTTTAGATAAATTCATGGCTCATTCAACAATGGCCTACCCCTGTGGGCTTCCACCAAAGGATCTAGTCTTTGTCATTAGCATTCAGAGAACTGTACGTACAATATGTTTGGAAGGAATCCTACAAACCACCTAGCATAGAAAAACATACTAACAGCAATCTTTAGAATAAGGAACAACACATTTATCCTAATTAAATCCTATAAAATGCAGTTTAATATTTAAAGTATATATTTTTAATAATCAAAGGCTCTTTGTCTTCAATAACACAACCTGCCTATTTTATACTAACTTCCTAAAACCTGACCTTTTTATTTGAGCATCCCAAACATTTAAAAGTTGCCCCACCAAGTCAGACAATTGTGTGTATATATGTTGGTAGGGTGGTTTTTTTTTCTGAGTCCCCCAAAGTGTGATAGATATATCTTGTAGTCATCCTAGATGTCCCAGTTGTCCCCAGATGTCACAGTTTGTCTTCCAGCAAAACAAAGAAATTGTAAACCCGGGAGACCCTTAGAAGGATCTTAGCCCATCTCATCTTCTCCTGAGTGCCATGGTCTTTGGAGGGATGTGGGTAGTTTCCTCTTACCTTTGAGTGTCTGTGCAATTCTTTCATTCTCCTTTTAGTGACTGCTACAGTTGGAAGGATCCTTCTCCCTTCCCTGAGTTTATAGTAATTGAATGTTTGATGTCAGAGAGGTGCGGTTTTGTGCTTTGGCAAGTAAAGAGAGGGAGGCCTGAGATTTTATCACATCACAGAAGAAATCCAATATTGAGGCCTTTCATGTCTCCCAATCCACCTCCCCAGCCCCTCCCTGAAGTCACCTTTTCCTGGTGTACCCCTCGCCCTCCAGGCAAAGATATATTTCCTGAAAACTGGAAAAACGAGGTACTATCAATCTCAGATCACTGCTAATTGAATTAAGTGATAAAATTCAAGCCCAGTCCCTTTATCTGTGAGTGACGCCTTCCGCTTTCAGTTGGAGCCGTCAGCCCACTGGATCGCTGTGAGCAGTACCGCAGCCCTGGCGCTGGAGCAGTTTATGCCATTGGCGAATCAAGGCGTTTTCCTCAGATAAACTTTGAAGCCATCCCATTCTCCTGGGTCTTATTTGCCTCCCCCTTCATCTCAAGTATTAAATTTCAAGATTCAAAAGTTGATCCGTATCATATTTTATTAGCTACTCAAGTTGTCTTTGTGTTTCTAGCATTAATATTTTTATTAAACTATCTTTACAATAGATAGACACATGAACTATGAGTGGAGTTAACATGTACATGTTAAGGATGACATTACTTCATTCTCAAGCTTTCAGAAGGGCACTGGCATTGGAGGCCCTGGGGCACAGGAAGTCACGCGAGAGATGGGCCACTGTGCGGTGACAGGCAGAGAGCATGGCTCCGAGGCCTCAGACCTCTGTGGTGCTTCTCCCTCCAGGCAGTGCTGGAGCCTGGGAGGAACAGGCTGTCTTTCCTCTGGACACAGTAAACACAGGGTCCTATTATGTCTGAACAACTATGTCCTAGTTTACTCCTGTAACAAGGGTCCTATCCTTTCAGGACTGTACTTTGTCACTGGGTTGCTGAGAAAAGGAGCCCAGCTCTGCTGGCTCTCCCTGTGGAGCGGGGGCATTCTCCTGGGCTAAGGGTGAGGCTCCACACTCGCAGGAATCCAGGAACTAGCCCTGGGAGGTCACCGTGGCAGCCCAGCCAGCCTCCTTCAAACAGGCAGCACTGATGGCAGCAGCAACGGGACGCTGCCCGAAGCTAAACTGCTGAACAGGGCAAACCGCACTACAGACATAGCAATGATAGCCGGAGTGGGGGAGACGGGGAGGCCAGGGGCAGAGCAGAACCCCCTTCACCAGCTTTTACCCAGAAAGCCAGCAAGTTTGTTTTTTTGGGATCAAGTCCGCGGGATAAAAAGTTGTGGGTTCATATTTCACAGAGAAAAAAAAAAAGAATATCAAAGGCTAGAAATTTCTTTTACTTCAATCCTTCATGTTCACCCCGAGGCTGAAGTGAAGGAACCTCTGAAAATGTGCTTGGAGGGTTTGCAGGCTGAGAAAGGCTGCAGTGGAAAGGGGAGGCCTGCTGCCCTCAGGTCTTTAAAGCTGGTGTTTATGGGTTTCTTGCTTGTCTTTTCATCCTTTTTTATTTTCAAAGAGGTTTTAAACAGCCCTGTGTGCAACAAGTGACTTCCTGATTTCTCTGCCCAAACAAGGTGACTATGAAACTTGAAAAGAACCCGGTGTCGTCCATGCACTAGGAAGTGTGTATTTGTAGACAAATTTAGGTAAGTTTGATCCTTTAATTGCTTCATTTTCAATTCATAAACTAATTTCTTTACCCTTCTCCTCAGAGCATCTGATAACACAAGCTTTGGTTAAACCCGTTCGTGTATTTCTCTATTTGAGAGTTTCACATACGGATTTTTTAAAAAGGGAAATAAGAGCCCACCAAGATAAATTTCTCTCCGTGGAACAATGTTATTGAGAGCAGTGGCTTCACGGAGACAAAAGGTGGAAAGCCTTGGAGATTAGCAAGTCTAAGATCTGTCAAATACAGCTTTGCGGATACAGCCCCCAGCCTGGCAGCCACATCAGGAGCCTGGCCGGTGCTCACGGAACAGTCCTGCGTTCACTCACACGTGGGGACCCCTTGAGAATGGAGCACGCAGACAGGAAGATGGGAGTAGTGTGACCACTGCACCGCAGCCCACCTCCCTGCCTCCCCTCCCCGCCCCTGGCATGCAGCGGTGTGCCGGGAGTGCCCACCGGCTCGGCTCTCCCATTTAATTTTCACAGAACAGCACTAGCTAGAGGCTATGGTTGGTCTCCATTTGACAGAGGAGGAAACCAGAGGTTGAGAGAGGCTGAGTAACTCATTTGAGGTCATAATAATGAATAAGCAATAGTCCAGGAACTTTAACGTGTGGGGGGCAACCCTAAAGTATGATATTTTAGGTATTTATCTAAATACCAGGTTTTTTTGTTTGTTTGTTTTTGAATGCTGAACCCAATGTACGAGAAGAGAAATTACGTCTTTAAGAGTCGCTGCATCAGCCGCAGCCCGTGCCCGTTGAGCCCCTGTGGGGTGGTGTACACACCCCTGTCTCCTGGTGTCAGTGCCGATCTCTGCGTCCGCGGGCCACAGCGTCCGCAGCTTTCTCCAGAGTAGGAGCCAGAACCTCTTCCTCAAAGTATAGTCCACAGACCAACCATACCAGCATCCCCTGGGATCCTGTTAGCAAGAAGAGTCTTGGCCCTTCCTAGCCCCCATCCCGTCAGAATCTACATTTTTTTTTAAAATTTTTTTTTTTTTTACATACAAGCTGGGGTACAGGCCAGAGGCGTGGGGCGGCGAGAGGGCCCACCAGAGACAGAGCGGGTAGCAGAACAGGCAGATCAGAAATACACTGCTGAGGGGAGCAGCGGGCAAGACAGGAGAGGTCTGCCACGCCATGTGGGACTCTCCCTGGCCGGGCGTCGAACTCACGTCACCGCTGCCTACAGCTCCACAGTGCAGCACTCAACCGCTGCGCCACCAGGGAGGCCCAGAATCTACATTTTAATTAGATTCCCAGGTGATTTATTTACACAGTAATACTGAGATGGAAAGGATTAGCACAAAATTCTCCAAGCTTTCTTTGGTTGCACATCCCTAAGAGTGAAACAAATTGAGAAGTATCATGTAAATGTGATATCCTATTATATACCTACATATCAGTAGAGTATGTACATTATAAACAAATACAGAAAGTTAAAAGCATGATGCTAAGATGAAATAAGCAATATGTATTTATAATGGTGCAACAATTCTTTTGGTTGTTTAAACTTTGAAAACCAGATTATAGCATTTTGTGTTAGTTGGGTGGGGTTGGGTGGACTCTTCCCAGGGGCCCTAACCATCAAGAGCCATGAGAGAACACAGCATATAAAGCCAACTGTCCTTTGATGGCAGCTGAAACATCAGGGTCCAGCAAGAGACTTCTGCAACCTATCTTGGTCCTGTCTAGCCCAGGTGGGGATCTGGGAGGAGGTGTCTTGGTGGGGTATTTTTCCTAAGCAAGGTCTGTATATCTTGGCACTTTCTTTCTAGCTACACCATAGGTAAAGGAGGCTGCTCCCTTTACCCTCTGGGTTGCCCTGCGCAAAAGCTTAACCCTGGTTCAAAAAACCACCCAAGCCTTGGCATTAAGGCAGACTGGAAGGGGTGCACATGCCCCTGTGACTGCGACTGTCCAGGGTGACTTGACTCTCCAGAACAGTGCTCCTGGTGTGGTTTTGCTATGCGCTGATTAAAGCCCAGTGTCTGCAAAGTTACATGTTAGTGTGAAGATTTTGGCCTCAGATAAAAACCCCAAAGATTATGATTTCATTGGAATTAATTAGGACATGAAATAGTTTTATTATCTTAGCATTCTTCTAAAGAATGACTCAATATCTAGCTCCTCAGATGCTTCAGAAAGCAGTTTGCTACCTTTTGGGTCCCCCTCATTAATGAGTTGAATGAATCCCTGAAACACACTCAGTTTAGGCTGTGTGAGTTATAGTTTGGGTTCCTTGACAATTAGATCTACAAGGTCCAATGGAGAAGGTTCATCTGCTCCCACAATGCCGCTTCATCTGGGTGACTGAACACCATTTAAAAAACAAGCTGTCAAACAGCCTCTTCCAATTTGATATGCCAAGAAGAATGTACAAAACCCAGGTTAGTTTGAAGTTTACCCTGCTTTTACTTCTGCTATTCTCTATGCCCTGCTTTTAACATCAGTCCCTCTCTCTCTCCCTCCTTCCCTCTCTCTCTCTCCCCCACCTTCCCTCGCTCCCTCCCTCTCTCTCTTTTTCTGATAAACAGTTAGATTTTGTCTTTTTAAGATCTCATTTGAATTTACCCATTTCTCCCCGTGCTCTTGTTTTCACTACTATTAATTTGCATGACTCATGGACTCCAAGGACAGCTGGGTCATAGGGTGAGGACTGAAGATGACTGCTCGGACAATTTTAATATAATTTGATGAGGGTTATAGAATGGGGGTAATTCTATTTTAATTTATCTCTTTTTACCCTTTATTTCTCAGACTAATTTTTTACTAAGTATGGGAATTTTACCTGCTCTTTAAAGAGGATCCTATATTAAGTGCCTAATAAATTCACAGCACCATTTCAGCAATGAAAGAAATACGAAAGAAGTGAAAGTTGGGGCACTGTACCTCCAAAAAGTAAAATACACATTTTTCTCAAGTACACATGGGTCATTTTCCAGATTAGACCACAAATATCAACATATTCATGAAGATTGAAATCATACTTAACATCTTCTTGGACCATAACAGTATCAAACTAGAAATCAACTAGCAAAAGAAAGCAGAGAATTCCTTTAGTACAGGAAGATGAACTACACACTACTGAAAGACCACTGAGTTAATGAAGAAATCAAAAATACCTCAAGATGAATGAGAATGAGGACACAACTTTCCAAAACTTATTGGATGTAGCAAAAGCAGTACTCAGAGTGAAATACCTATCATCTATGTTGAGGGCCTCCCTGGTGGTGCAGCTGGTTAAGTTTCAGCACTATGAAGCTATCCGCAGCCACTGCAGCACGAGTTTGATACCCGGCCAGGGAGCGTCCCACATGGCGCAGCAGACCTCTCCTGTCTCTCCCGCTGCTCCCCTCAGCAGTGTATTTCAGTCAATCTGCCTGTTCTGCTCCCCACTCTGTCTCTGGTGAATCCTTTCACCCACCCCCACCTCTGGTCTACACCCCAGCTTGTATGCATAATAAATAAATCTTTAAAAAAAAAAGAAATAGGAAAGAGCTCAAATAAATGACCATCTATCTCATCTAAAGAAACTAGATAGATAAGATCAAACAAATTCAAAAAGCCAGTGAAAGAACAGAACTAATAAAAATCAAAGCAGAAATAAATTAAATAGAAAAAAAACCCAAACAGCCAAAAAGATTAACAAAACTAAAAGTTGGTTCTCTGGGAAAAAAGCAAACAAACAAACAAAAAACCTCTAGCAAAACTCACTGAGAAAATAGGGGAGAAATCTCAAAAAAAAAAAAAAGAATCAAAAATGAAAAAGGAGAAATTATAATAAAAGAACATAGACAATTGGGACGACATCAAACTAAAAAGCTTCTATACAGTGAAATAAAATGCAGCTAAAATGAAAAGACCCCCCCACACACTGAATGAAAGAAAATATTAGCACACCATACATCTAACAAGGGACTGATATTGAAGATCTACAAATAACTTATATCAATCAACAAAAAGGAAATAATCCAATCAAAAGTGGGCAGATCTAAATAGATTCCCCAAAGAAGACATACAGAGGGCAAATAGGCACATGGAAAAAGTTCATCATCACTTATCATCAGGGAAATATAAATCAAAACCACAATGAGATATTACTTTGCACCTATGAGATGGCCAATGTAGAAAAAACCAGAAACCACAAGTGCAGAAACCACAAGAGGATGTGGTGAAAGGGGGACCCTCTAACACTGCTGGTGGGGATGCAGATTCGTCTGGCCTTTCTGGAAAAGCAGTGCGGAGGTGTCTCAAAAGATTACAAATGGATTGCTATACAACCACTCCTAGCCGTCTACCTGAAAAATTCAAAAATACTAAACTTGAAAGGAGACTTGAATGCTCATGTTTATTGCAGTGCTGTTTACAATAGGCAAATTAAGGAAATAACCTAAGTGCTCAAAAGCTAATGAGCGGATTGAGAAGATGTTGTGATACATGTGCCCACGCGTGCGCGCACACACACACATACACACACTGTAATATTGCTCATCAAAGAAAAAAGATAAACTCGTTTCATTTGTGGCAACATGGATAGAGTTGGAAGGGATAAAGCTAACTGAAATAAGTAGGAGAACGACAAATACCACATGGTGTCACTAATATGTGGACTATTGAGAAACCAAACTATGATTCCAATCAAGACAAGCTTAAAAACTAACCCATGAAAGATGACTATAGAACCTAAGCATGTTGGGTAGGGGGAGGGTTAAGAACAAAGAGGGAAGGAAGCACACTGGACTATGGTCTGTGGTAGACTAAGGGTGATTTAGTGGTGCTAGGGTGGTGATAACTGATGGGAGGATACTAATGTTACCTCAATGAAAATAAATGTTAATTTTTTAAAAAAAGAGTGAAAGATGAGCAAACCACTGACCCAAGGGTCTCACCATGTAGTTGGAAAGACAGTCAGAGACATGCACAAAACTGAAATAACAATGCAAGGCAGTATAGGATTCCAAGCAAAAGAGTGTCAGAGAACAAATATGGGGACAGGGGAGAAAGGGTGGTCAGACATACTTCAGAAAGCAACTAGAGTTTGATCTGGGTCACAAAGACTCTACAGATCTTCCTCGACTTGCAATTGGGTTATGACCTGATGAACCTGTCGTAAGTGAACACAACCTAAGTTGAAAATACATTTAATACATGTAACCTACAAAATATCATGGCTGACCATGGCTGACCTTCTTAAATGTGTCCATAATACGTATTTTAGCCCACAGTCGGGTAAAGTCGTGTAACACAAGGCTTATTTTATAATAAAGTATTAAATATCTCAGACACGGACATTTTGTAGACATGATAGGATGTGAGAAAATACACAATATCCACAAAAGCTGGCAACAGAGTGCACTGTAGAGTGTTGGTTGTTTCTCTTCATGATCATATGACTGAGGAGGACTTTGCCTATGCCGCTGCTGCCCAGCGTCACAAGAGTGTCATACCACACATTGTAGGGCTGGGAAAAGGTCAAAACTTGCAGTACAATTTCTACTGAATGTACATCCTTTTGCACCATCTTAGATTTGAGAAATTATTAAACTGAAAAATTGAAAGCACAGAAAGTACAGACCAATTTTATTTACAGAATTTCAACACAAGAGTAGGTAAGTACAATTGCTGACTGGGGGTAGCCAGGGAAAGGCTTATGTTAGAGTGGAGTCTAAACCATTTGGGAAATATGAAGAATCTGACCCAGTGAAAGATGGGGGGAGCCTGGGGTGGCATGAAGTGAAATGATGGTGAACCCTGTGTGATCAGTCTTGGGGAGTTAAACCTAGGGCCCCAGCAATGTGAGCCTTACCTGGGAGCTAGGAGAGCTGGGAACTCTCAGCCCCATCTGAGTCCCACTGAGTCAGAATCTACACTTTCACTCAGACATGAGAAAGAAGGGGCGCTTGCAATCAGTGACAGTAGGAAGGAAACATGTTGGGAATATCAATCTGTTCACAGTATGAAAAGTTAGAGAGAAGTTGGAAGCCAGGAGTTCACCTGGAATCTATTCAGTGGCTGAGATGGGAAGTGGGAGGGTCATGGTGTCATCTGGCTGTCCTGAGGGGTGAGCGAACCCCAGACAGCGGGTGGACTCGCAGGAGCTGGCTGGGGCTGGGAGGTAGATGTGAGCATGGTCAGTCCCCCACAACAACAAGCTCAGGAGACAGAACTAGATCCAAGGGAAGAAGTTCGCCACGGAGGATCTAGGGGTTCTGCTTAGAGCTGAGGCTCTGAGAATTTTCAGTTTCTCCTGACTTAGGAAACAGGAAGCAGACTCAACAGAGAAGACAGGAAAACCATAAGTGAGAAAGGTGAAGAACTAGGACAAATTGTTACTTGCAGCTTTCATTATAAGAATTTAACTAGTTAAAAGAATTTACTAGAATTTCCATCAACTAGAATTTCACACCATTCACTAAGTTCAGAGAAAACACTTTAATTTGGTATTGCCACTGATAAAAGCAGTTCACTAAAAAATAAAAGTTTCATCTTGGGGATGGACTCTAAGACTGAGTAATACAGATAATAGATGGGACAATTCCTTTCCTGGGGGAAATACATACTATTTGGTAAAACTAACTTGTGAGAGACTACCAACGATCACAGGAGGATATGAATTTTCTGCCCCATGCTCTATGTTGATATAGGAATGGGTGAGAACGATCTTCGTGATAGCGAAATATCAGGCTGGGCAGGATCTATGGATTACTTTGGATACTTTTCACCACCTCAGTCTTAATTCCTTACTGTCTGGACCACATATCAGGCACTTATGGTCTTGGGCTGCTATTGACATTTTCAGGCTTAATTCTTCCATCTGCAGCTAGAGTCTCTGCTCTTCGAGGGGAGAAGTTATCTTTGTGTTTCTGTGCTTTCTACCAGTACTGAGAGGCTTGCTATTCAAAGTAGTCCCGGAAAGCACTGCATTACCTGGCAGTTTACTAGAAATGGGACATCTGTGGCTTCGCTCCAAACCTACAGTATCAAGAGAAGCATTTTGAGAAGATCTCTAGATCATTCGTGTGCTCAAAAAAATTCAGGATTATACTGCAGAATAATAGCCCTCAATCTCACCTGTACATTAGCATCAGTGGGGGAATTTTAAAGGCCATGTTGTTTCTGGCTCCATTCCAGGTCAAATCCACTGGAAGCCAGAGGGTAGAGAGTCTACTGGAGCCAATAATGCCTGACAGCTACCCGGGCACAGCACTGCAGCGTGGGCTGGGGTTAGGGGAGTCAAGTTCGGATTAGTGTGGGTAGACTCCAGGCACATGCGCATTCCTGTGTGAGGCCAGGAATCTAGGAGAGAACTAGACACAGCATAAGAACTGAGTCGATGTTTAGTAACTGTCCCTCAAGTGAATGAATGAATGAATGAATGATCGGTTTCGAGGGCTGAGGGGAGGTCTCAGACATCAGATTAGTACTCTCATGTAACGTAAGAGGAAACTGAGGCCAGGGAGTTGAAGTGACTTACTCAAGGTCACACAGAAGTTAAGGGCAAGTTAGTATAAGAAATCAGGTGTGGGGCTTAAAATGGGTCCAAAATTCTCTGACCCTGCCTGCAAAGGGTGGGGCTTAATTCCCTCAGCTGGGATGGACTCACTGGGATTTATTTGTAATAATATAACAAGAACAGAAGCAACCATGTGTTACCTCAGAGACTGGGTCATAAAAGGCACTGAAGCTCCAATCACTCAGCTGCCTCATGTGGGGACCCTCAGTAGACTATCGGGAGGATCATAGTCGAGGATGAGCCTCAGAGTACATAGCCCTGCTACGTCCCACTTATGGGACTGGGCCAGAACCACCAGATGAGCTGCTTGATCCTGCCTCTCAAAGACTGTGAGAGAGCAAAGTTTCATTGTTTTAAGTTGCTAAGGTTTGGGGTCATTTGTTAGGCAACTGGGTATTTCACCTTTGAGTCCCCTGCTATTTCAGCCACACCCCAGTGAGACATAGATGTGGCACTGAGCTTTGTTCCAAAAAACTGAAGTAGACAGGCTGGACCCCCATTCTTCAGAAGCTTAGGATTTAAAGCAGACAATGACAATGAAATCAAAACAGAAGGAGGTGGGGCGCTGGAGCACTGTGGTCACAGGCCCAAGCACAAGAAACCATGTCATGTCCCCTCCTTTCTTTTAGCCCCACGGGCGCCTGCCCAGCCCTCCTGGCTGGCCTCTATGCCAACATTCCTGCCACTGCCCTTCCCAACCCTGTCAGGCTGTGGGAGTGCTGGGGGCAGGCACAGGTCAGCCTGAAGCGGCCGAGAAACCGAGCAGCCAAGAACGAGGGTAGCAGTGGTTCAGAAGCAAGATGTCCAGTCCTGCATGCCAAATGTTGGCAAAAGCAAAAAAGTTGATGGAGTTTTCCTTTGCCCTGCTTGGCATGTAGCTGTGATTGCATTGGAGAACTTGTCTGGATAATTTGAAAAACAAACAAACAACACCCAGCTGATTTGTTAATGACTGAACTGGCCAATGGCCCAGAAAATAGAGACTGATAGTTAGTGTGGATGAGTGAACGGTGGCTTCAGGCAAGGTCAGCTCTTGGAGGGGTTGCTATGTCTCTGGGCCTCATCTTCCCGCCCTGGCTAGCTAGATTCTCCTTTATGCCTTCTTGCACTTTCTTATAGACTTCTCTGAATTGGGCATGCCCAGAACACTGAAACCTATATCCCAAGTTCACAGAATTTCCTATCAGAGTGCTTCGTCATGTACTTATAATGCCACCTCTCCACCTTTTATGAAAACAGGTCATCAGAAGCTGGACATTCCTCAGGGGTTGGCAGAGCGGGTGGGCAGTGCTCAGAACAACAGCCGGCAGCCCCGCCCCTGCTGCAGCGCCACCTCCAGGGAGACCCAGAGGTCTGGGCTTGGCCTAGCTGAGTTTTTCCAGAGCCTGAGGACATCTTGGGCCTGGATCTTGGCTGCCCATGAAGACCCCTGCCTTTCTAATCTGTGCTGGAGAGGTCGCAGCCCCTAGAACTCACTGTGCCTCTCTTCCTCTACCTGCTAAGGTGCCAGCTGCCTCTGGGGGAGGAGAAAAAAGAACGCACCTTCCAGAGGGCTTGCTTGGGAGCCAGGGCTGCATGCAGTCCCCATGGCTCACTTGGAGCTTCATGCTGACTCCGAACACTGGGGATTATCTGACCTGCAGCCACAAGCTTGGATTCTATTGCATGGTAAGAATTCTCAAAGGTCCTTTAAAACTGGGTTCTTTCAGATGCCCCACTGCCTCTTGGTTTTGTGTGAATAACTCAACATCCCCTCGGATTCAAGACCAGGCCCACAGAATATTTTCAGTGTGAAGTTCTTAACCATTATCAACCAACACTGAGTGGTAAACCTCATCTTTGTTTACAAAAGTCTCAACATTTCGCCTCTAGGAGGGAGAGGAGGACAGACTGCCTCCAAAGGTGCCACTGTAACATGTGGATTGTTCTGAGCTGAAGGCAATCAAGACACAAATTTAAGAAGAACTTTAGCTCTCCCTTTATTACCTGAAAGAAAACATATAAGGAACATGACTGAGAGAGAGAGAGAGAGAGAGAGAGAGAGAGAGAGAGAGAGAGAGAGAGAGAGAGAGAGAGAGAGAGAGAGAGAGAGAGAGAGAGAGAGAGAGAGAGAGAGAGAGAACGCGCTAGTGCCAGAGTTAAATGGTACCCAGACACCTGAATGACATATCTGAATGTATGGAAGGGCAAACACCTAATTCCCAAACATTTGCTCCTCTTCTCTTCTGTGAATTAACCTCTTCCCCTTTGAAGTCCCAGTCTCATTCCATTCCTTTGTTCAGGATGGCCTTTAGCTTCAACTGCCCGCGTTGCTTTTGGGTTTCAGATCTTTAGGGTCCCCTCATGCATGAAATTAAATTTGTTTTGCCCCTGTCTTTTATTAGAGGGTTTGATTCAGTCAAGAACCTGGAAGAGTAGAGGGGAAGTTATTTTTGCTCCTCTACAGAGACATAAGACCTTACTGTCCATTCATTCTTCAAATAGGAATAACAGTAAAAATTTAAAGTGCCACTTATTGTAGATTATTAAACTGACTCTTTATGAGCATTATTCCAGTCCTTACAACCCCCAAAAGTAGAGATTATTTCTGTTTTACAGATTAAAAACTGAGACTCAGAGAGAAAAAGGATGTCAAAGTTCCTAAATGGCAAGGTGGAATTCTGGTTCCTTCCACTACCAGTGCCTCAGCAGGCACTGAGTACCTGTAGCTGAGATTTAGGACATAGAGGCAGTAAAACTTGCAAATGTAGTGCCTATAAAGTTCCTGTATAACTTACATCTAGGTTCCCTTGAGATTTTACAATAGTGTGACATACTTGTCACAATGAAGCATTGTTGGTATATTATTATTAGCTAATGTCCATACTTTATTCAGATTTTTTAGTTGAGTTAAAGTACTTTTCAAACTTCCCTTGGTGCTCATGTTTTGTCTTA
Organism: Scalopus aquaticus; assembly: GCA_004024925.1. NCBI lineage: Eukaryota > Metazoa > Chordata > Mammalia > Eulipotyphla > Talpidae > Scalopus > Scalopus aquaticus. Next base: position 25,056 of record PVIJ01005291.1, read on the forward strand.
GACTGAGCGGTGCCGGCTACTCAACTCTCCTTGTTCGTGATGACATAACTGTTTTGAGGAGGACTTGAGAGGTGTCCCTCAGGTGCGTTTGCTTGATGTGTCTGACATGACTGGACGATAGCTGTCTTCAGGAGGAAGACCACAGAGGCAAAGGCCCTGCTCACCATGTCATCGCAACAGTACGTATTATCCACATGGCTCGGCACTGTGGATGTGACCTGGCCCACCTGGCCGAGGCCCCGTCTGTCGGGTTTGCTCCCCTCCCCTTCCATGCTGTCCTCCATTGTGAACAACCACACAGAAGGGGTAGGGACTTATTTCTACCTTCATGAGGAGAGAGTATCTACAAAATTTTTTTGAAATCTTCTGTGTCAGTTACCTCTTCCCCATTCATTCATTCCATTTATTTATTTATTCATTGAGTCAGTCAATCATTTATTTCTCTGGTTATTTATTTTGGATGCAAGGTATCTATTTTAAACTATGGATTATACTCCAATACTACATTATTTTTTTTTGTTCAAAATGTTCCTGTTTTGGTGACTGGGCATTCTTTCATTTGGTTCGTGAGTTCCTTTGGCATAACCCTTCCCCCACTTTGTTTTGAGCACTTTCTTTTTATAGGATGCTTCAGGCTTATCTTGTAGTTTCCCTGCTCCACCCCAAAACGAGCCATTTCTTGGAGGATGGCATTAGACCTAGACCTGCGTGCTGGGTGCCAGGTGAGGGCAGACCCACCTGAAAGTGAAGAGATGTCCCAGGTGCCCCTAAACCAGTTAGGGAAGATGAGCTCACAGTCATGAAGTTGGCTGCTGGGACTGGCTGGTGGACCCCTTGTGCTGCCATGCTGGTGACACGCTGGCACAATTCCAGGGCAGATAACACCAAAGTGAATGCAAGTATGGGACTCTGGCCAAGGGGTCTGCTTTTGTGGGGCATCCGGGCTTCCCCTTAGCCTCTCTCAGAGACCTGGCGGCCTTTTCCCATTTGCTCTTTGTAGAGCTTGTCCACTCTTGAGTGTTTTTTTAAACAGAAAAATGATACCAGGAACGAGTTGGCCATCTGAAAGTCCTCTCTTCCAGTACCTGTTTCTTCAACTTTAGACACACATTTACCTTCTCATTAAAAGAGCCTTTTTTGTTTCAACTGCAGGAAAAGCCTGGAAGACTGTCTTCCAGACGGAGCTGAAAGTGGCGAGGGGTGGCAGTGTTTGTTAGCATAGCTCCTGCTGAGAAACAAAAGCACCATCCCTTTTTTCTTTTCTTGCTTACTCTCTTATTTATACAAACGAATCACTTCTAAGCTCTTATTAAATCCAAGACATTGTACTATTTGGTGGGCTGAGTCATATGGAATGTGTTTATTCTTAGTAGAAAGGATTTAGGGAACCTATGAATATAGATAAGACCCTTCAAGAACCCTGTTTATAATAGAGGAACTTCAACCAGCTTCACCAGAAAGAACTGCGCTATATTGGGGAGTTCCCAGGGCAAGAAGGTAGAGGGGACCACAGGTGGGGTGCAGGCTGTGCCTCTGGTTGGATTACTATTTTCATTGAGAGTAATCACAGACATTTAAAAATACACTATTGGTCTTTGAAGTATGAAGGGCACTAGTCTGGTATAGAGTAGTGTTCAAAATCACAGACCTAGAATGCACCATTATAGCTCTGTGGTTCCCAATGATTATCATCTTATTAGATGGCCAAAACTCTCCTTCAGTCTAATTAAATACAACAAGCTCATTAAAATATCACAAAGGACTGAACTAGGTAAGTACCGAGTCTTTGTTAATCTGCATGTCTGTCATATTTTTAAAATATCGCAAGTTTCACAATGTATATATGAAGTTTGCTGGCCTCCAGCAGATCAGCAGATCTCCACATTTAGGGAACATGCATATCCCCCTAAGAGATGATGAGATTGATTCCACTGGGAGGAGCATTTTTGTTGTTCTTGGTTGGTTTTGCTTCATCAACCATTAACTTTATTAACTTGTTAGAGTCAGAGATGTAGCGAAATGTGGTCAGAGAAAATAGGTTTTAAAGCAGCAGGGACACCAAGCAAACAATGCCCAACATTGAGACATTTCATTACGGATAGTCTATGAGGAAAACCAGAGAAAAGACTTAGAAAGATCCACTCTTAAAGGAGGAGGGCATCAGTAAATTTGTTAGTACAGCTGCAAATTTGGTTAAATTAAATCCAACAGGAGAACAGTCCAAACACAGAACAGAAGGAAGCAGATAACATAAACTCAAACGAATACAATTTGAAAGCTTTCCAAAAGGAAACCATTAACTCTCAAGAATTTTTATCTGGGTTGGGGGGAGGGTGGTCTTGAGGCACTGCATGAGGAACAGACATTCCATTTCCAGTGGGGGTTCAGGTGTCTACTTAGTAAGCGGGTAAGTACCAGCTTCAAAAACGTTCAGCATTACATGAAAGGGAATTCACTCTAATTGCACAGATGTAGAACCAGCCAGTGATGTCAAAGCCCTCCCACTGCATTTCCTTATCATGTCTCCCTAGTATTTAACTCACACCTAAGGAACATATCTTTCTGGCTGTTGGTTAAGGGAGAATCCACAGCTTAGATCCCAGAAATGAGTAAGTGAAGGTGTCTGTCAGTTGGGAAAGTTGAAAGCCAGATTCACCTCCTTCTGTGGCAAACCCCTGCCCCATCCAACACACTGCAGTTGTCCCACTTCCCCAGCCTGCCCCAGTCACATTCCAAAATATTTTTATGGTTGCATTTCACACTCAACCCCCACAAAAGACACCGTGTAGCAGCTAGGTGTGGGGAGCCAGGAGCAAACTATACACCCTCCTCCTACCCTGGGGATTCTGAAACAGGGACTGCACAATCTAGAGGGGCAAATTATCCCAAATTATCCCAAACAGTGATGAAGAAGGCGTCAGTAAAGGGAAGATGGAAAGAAAGTCCCTGGAGCAGGAAGATGGCAGGTGGCACTAGCAGGCGTGGGGACTTGAAACAGCTGATGAGACTTGAAACAGCACCCCACTGGGGTTAGGTTAATTATGAAGGGTAATTAATAAGAACTGAAGACCCACAGGAGGGCTCTTGCCGATTTTAACAATTAACAGGTGAAAAGCCATTAAAGTGTGTTTGGGGTGCTAACGCTGTGGTTGTCTGCTGGCTCCTTGAGAAAAGAGTCTTCATTTTGACCACCTGAGGTGAACCATGTGTCCTGACGAGCCCCCGACAGAACCTGAAGTCTGATGCACAGTGCATGGGTGATGGGGACATGAGGGGAGCTGGGGAAGGTGGAGTGGGGACCACAGTCCTGCCACCTGTGACAGACCCAGGGCTGTGTGTGACAATGAATATACTTGCCTTGAACAACACCAGCCACTGTTAGGTTTCACAGGTGGGTGTGAGTGTGGGGACCACTATTTGCTACTTTCTGTTTCCTTAACCCGAAACCCGACTATTTCAGTCTCCTAGTTGTTCTTTAACTTTAGTGCATTCCATTCTCTTCCCTATTTGCTTCACTGATTCCAGAAAGATCTGCAATACAAGAACCCCAAGAAGGCTGCTGAGAGACCTCTTCGGGGAGAGGAGGGTGAGACCTCCCTGTGGGACTCTCAGGAAGGGGGAGGAACTCCCCTGTCCAGATCTGGTCACTGTGCCTGCCTCTGGGCCCAGCTTACCCTCTAAGTACTCATATATATGAGGACTTTACATCATATTTGGTGGATAATATCATACTCATCTTGTGATTGATGCTATATACAGATGATTTGAGTTGGAAGTTGATAATTTGTAGAGTGGGACCACAGATGGGTTTTTTTTTTTTTTGATAAAGTACCTTGTTAGCAGAGAGCTGAAGGAAAAACAAGACACAATGAGGTGTCTGGTTAGAGCATTTTGGGTAGAAGGAGTTGTAGAAGCAGCATCTGGCAGCTGTATCATGGGTGGAGGTGGCCAGCCAGACACTGTGCACTTTGGGGTTCCCAGGCCCTGCCCTATCCTCTGGTATAGCTACTCCTTAATCGCAGGATCTCATGGTATTCTTGATCCTGGCCAAATTAGATAGTTGTACTACAGAAAGACACCTCAGATGTACTTGGCCTTCATAAAACCAAAGCAAATGATTGATAAGCAAAGGCCCGGTCGACATATTACTTTCAGCCCACCTGTGAGACTGAGTACTGACAGGACTTACGTGCCAGTGGCCTGCTCTCCACGATCTTTCCCCCCCCATCTCACTGAAGTTTACATAATAGTCTCATGAGATGAGATCTATCATCTTTCCCAAGTAACCAAGAGCTGTGCCTCCCTAGGAATTGTCCCAAATCCCCCCCTCCCACCCCACCCCCACCGCTGCCCAGGAGAAGACAGGGCTGTCCATCCCCTGGGGGCTGGAGCGCTTCTCCCCACATCACCAGCCTCTGCTGAGCTGTGTACCCGCCTGTGACCATGCCCTCTCTAAGCCAACCTCAGCAGGATGTGCACTGTCCAACATCAGAGGAGAAGAAAGGCTTTTGGAAGTCAAAGCAGACCTGGTCTGTCTTCAGTCTCGTGCACTTCTGACAAAAAAATCCTGCTATTTTTCCCATGAAGGGAAAAGCAGCTGCCTGGGGGAAACAGAAAGGGGTGATTTCACTCCCAACAGCCTGTACAGGCTCTGGGGCCGGCCCGCAGATGGATCCACTAAGGGATCTGGAGCCTTTAGAAATGTCCGGTGTTTCAGATGTCTGTATAGGTTGTGCCCTGGCCCCCAAAAGATAACAAATTGAAGCCCATGAACCTGGACTGAAATCCTACCACTGCCAGGAGGGAGCTCTCAGGCAAGTCACCTCATCTCTCTAAGTCTTCATCACACATTTGGGACATGGGGATAATGATCTTATTTGACAGAATCATTATGCAGATTAAATGGAATGAAATTATGTGAGGGCAATAAGTGTCCAATAAAGATAGGTTTATAGAAGTTAGAAGTATTTATTGAATACCTACTATGTGCCAGGCATGTGCGAGGTGCTAGAGACTACGTGGTGCTCCCTATACAGTTCTACTTCCCATCCTCAAGCACGTGATCCTTAAGCAGCATGAGGGCACAGACATGGAGCAAGTAATTACAGTGCAGGGCAGCATGGTGGTGCTATTTATCATCATTTTTTATATAAATTTGTCTCTTTTATATGTTATAATAATATAATAATAAATCTCATAAAATCTTGAGCAAGATTTGGAGTCCATTAGCCTTTGCTAATGCAGTGCCTTCTCTATTTGAACAAATCAAAGCTCGGGAAACCTGGGGAAGTGTCATCTTCAAGATGCCACAGTAAATAGGAAGGCTGTCCCCCAAACCCACCAAACAGACCTCCTTCAGGGTCTCATGAGGGGAACACAGGGAGAGTGGGTGGAAGGATTTCTGGCCTCATGAGGCCTGCATGTCCACAGGCACCTCTTTTTATATGATTAATGTAGCGGGAAGCAAACAGCAGGCTCCCTGGAGAACAAGGGACATTGCAGTTGTCAGTTTCTCAATTCTGTTTATTCTGTAAACAGAAGGAGGAGCTCAACATTCTACTGTTCTTACGTTTGCAATCTTCACAAAATAAATATTTGTCTTCAAAAGCAACGACTGTGATAATCATCAGGGTAATAGTCTCAAGCACCGTTCCCTCACACACGCCAATTGAAAAGTCAAGTCAGAGAGCTGTGTGTGGTCTGTTTGGATAATGATTTTCATGTGGAAGTCTCAAGTTGGAAACCAACTGGCAACAATTTTGGAGAAAGCTTGGTCTCTTAGTTTTTAGAGTTGACTCAAAACCAAGTATCCAACAACGTCGGAAAGTCCCTGCCTTGATTTCCTCTGTCCATAAAATGAGGAGCAAAATTGTTTTAATTCATGCTAAAGGAGGACCAAGGCATTTGTTCAGACCCCAGAAGTTATAGGAAGGGGCTGGCCCTGCAGCAGCCACCAGGGAAGATGAGATGTGCGCTTTGTGCTCAGGTCTCAGGGAGGCACCGCTCTCCAAATCTCTCTAAGAATAGGCTGAAATTTAAAAGGCTTCCCCTAGATTTATTGGGAATTTTATCACCCATAAATAAGTCCACCAAGCAGGGAACTGTGCTCTGCAGATCTAAAGCACAGTTGGCTCCACATTGACAGATGTCGCTCTCGGCCCAGTAGCCAGTGCTCCCTCTTATCGGAGATGCTGGCCCTGCAGAGGATGGAGTATTTGGACAGTCACATCCTCAAGTGCCCGTTCTGATTAATTTTCTGCATTATTGACAGGAAGTTTTAGAATAGCCATTCTGAGGACATTAGGACTAAATCTTAAAGAAAATGAACCCTGAGAGTCCACTGAGGTGCCATTAAGAAAGTAGGGTGTATTTCAATATTTTCAAACATTATGGTTTTTCTGGGTCAGAGGTAATGTTTGTTATGTCAGAACTCAGAGCCTCAATCAACGTATTAAACTATAAAACCAGATTTACAAGGTAAACAAAATTAGCTAAGCTAATAGACACTTGCACCCCGTCTACTGTGCTTTGTGGCCTGACTTTCCCGAACAGTGTCAGCAGCTCGTGCAGATGTCACAGCAATGAGTCTACCCCCGGCCCTTCCTTGTGACCCATCCATTTGTCCTCTCTGCCCTGTGCTTCCCAGGAACAGTCACTTCCTCCAGGCTAATTTCCCAGCTAATGACCCTCAGGTCCTATCTGTGAAAGGAAATGGAGCTTGACAGGTGCTGGCAAGTCGTGCTGGCAGGGGAAGAGCAGCCGGAAGTCTCCCTACGTCCACAGGGGTCGTGTGTGGTGGACAGGAACCACTCTGACACACAAAATTGGGTGTGAAATTGGTCTGCAAGTTAGTGCCCAGACACACTCCTAGAAGAGTTTTCTTAACTGAATTTCAAGGCATCTGACTGGGCCCTCTCGCTGCTTGATTCTCTGCCTCCCAGCTCCAGCTGTCTCCCACCGCTGGAAAGTGCTCCTCTAGCTCTTCAAGTGAGACATGTGTCTCACTTTGTGACCCTGGATTTATCTGAGGTCACATTTGCATCTATGTATCATGGCTTCTTTCTGCACTAGGATGTAAACTCCACACAGCAAGGCTTTTTCTCACCTCTCCCAAGGTACCACCAAACCACCACATCCCAGTGCTTATGCAGCAGATGCCCAGAAAAGATCTGTTGAATGAATGAATGAATCTTAAAGCCAGTGTGAAATCCTCTCTTCTCCTGGGGCATGCTGTTTAAGAGACATGGAATTGGAAAGATGGCAACAAGATGAAAAGATTTGTTGATAGTCTGATTCTTGTCAGAGCTGTGACCTCACATTTTTCATTTTCAATGCAGTTTTGCATATCTTCCCTCATATCCTAAGAAAGTGCTTTCTATTAGGATTAAAGTGTTATTGGTAATATTATCTTCATATTCTTTTTAGGTGACTAATACCTTATTTCAGTTTTTGGGTTCACCTTTGAACTGTGTGTATCTAGCCATTGAATAGTATCACTTAGCAGTATCATCTTAAGAAATCTAGAAATAACCCAGCAGAGCTTGGCTTCTGTGAACCAGGCATTGTCACGATTAGTAATGACAACATGACTTCAGTTGCTGCTCTGCTTGCTGGTTCAATCAGGACTCACAAGCCAAGTGACCTTCCTGCCATGCGTAGAACATATTCTCATTTCCCTGCTTGTGAAGGACTTGGGATGACAGGAGCTCACTGGGTGGCTATCTGTGCAACCACATCTTGCTCATTACCACCCATCACTCCCCACAGCGATCTGACTTGTCGGAAGTGGAGAACAAAGACTTCTGGTTAGTTATGTTTGAAGCTTTGTATATAGGCCTCCGGCATTTCTGTAGGGTGCCAAGGCAGGGGCACCTGGATGAAAGAGATGAGGCCTGCAAGGTTAAGTGTCTTGCTCAAAGCCACGGAGCTCTGCCAGCTTATTCTGTTCCACATTGGAGTCAACCATTTGTCTGACATCCTCAGGCCTTTAAGAATCACCTGTGTCCCTGTACCCGGGGATTTGTTTGCTTATGGACTTAGGGTATTTTAATATTTGGACAGCCCCTTTGCCCCAGTATGTGATTAGAACAACTGGTCATCTTTTTCTGACACCAAGGATTCCTTTCATTCATTCATTGGCCAGATTTCCAGTGAGCACCCACTCTGCTTTCAGGAAGATGCTGGGAAGGAGGAAGCCTCAGAATACTAAATTCCCTTACATACTATCTAATTCATGACCATCTCCCTGCCCAGATCCAGGGTAAAGTGCTTCCCTTAGCTTTGATTGTAAAGGTTAGCCATCCTTGGACTATGCTTTGTGACTTCATTAGGACAGCAATGAAGAAAAACTAAACACAGGCAAGTTCCATTTATTTATACTAATAGATGCCAAAGAGTTATTGGTAGACCTAAGCCCCCAGAGTCATTTGAAAATTTCTCTTAGCTACTAGAATATATTAGATTGAACTGTTTGAAATTGCCTAGATTCAACTATCTTTGTGCTATTTGAGAAACAGCAACTTTATATTTTTCTATACTATTTCCTCTATTACTGAACCTTAATCAGGATGACTCACAAGAACAACATGGAGATGAGTCCCTATTCAGCCCTGGCCTCTGGTAAGGGTAGGAGACAAGTACATGTGTGGCATCTGGGTTGACTTGGCCTTGACAACTGAGATATAGGAAGAGGAGCATTTACCCACTCTCCATTCATTTTCACTTGGTGGTTGTCATCGCACCTTCTCCACTGGTCCTTGGAGATGCAAATGCATTGGTCTTGGAGACAGAGGATGGAGGTTCTTGTTCCAGCTTTCCTAGAACGATGCCTGGGCATTCTAGGTGTGCAACCCATTTTGTCTATTATGGCATCATAACTACTATTATTATAGTGTTGAGCAAGGCACTTAACCCCTCTAAGCCTCAATGTCCCCTCCACAGGAAAGACATACATGAAAATGCTCTATAAAGTGGATAGATTATATAGGGTAGAAATTAAGTGATGACATCAGTTTATCTTTCCTTGTTTTATTTTTCAGGAAAATATAATCTGAGATTGACTAAGAGTCTTGCCAGCAAGGTGTGAATACAAGGAGGACAGCAGCCTGGGCTGTGACGGAGCAGCACTCTCAGGTGGGGGTTGGGAGCCTTTGTTTCCTAATTGGTGTAATGTGCTAAGTGAGCTTAATGTAAGTTAATTAATGATGCTATTGGTGGGAGGAATTACCTAGGCAGAGCCTCAAACGGCTTCAAAGGAACGATCAGGCAGGTGTCCTCTGGGATAATTGAGGAAAGCAGGGCCAGGAGGAAAACTGCAAGGAGGTGTGCAGGCAGGACTCGTACAGGCCTTGGGAGGGGGATGGGGACCAACCCGAGGGACTGAGCCATTTAATCATCAGGAGGGCTTCCAAAGCACCATCCTGTTTACAGCTACTGTGTTTGAATTTCAGATTTGCTTGAGCCTTTGAAGCTGCGTTTCTGAACATTTCCTTGAGACCCACTTCCTCTTTTTTTGGAAGCTACAAAACTTATTCATCTGGACCCAAAAAGGAGACTGAGGTGACCTAACTCCTATTTGTGGTCCCTTGGGATCTAAGGGATTTTACTGAGAAGATGCTCCCCAGAAAAAGTCAGCTCAGCTTTGTGTCTTGTGAAATGGGGGGTAAGACCAGACCTGCCTTGCCTTCCCTGAGCAAACCCTGGGCAGCTGTCTGTGGCAGGCGCTGTGCTAGATACAGAGACACAAAGACACGTGAGGAAGAACGGTGAACGCTTGTTGCTTCTGAGCTTTGCAAATATGTATCTTTGCAAATATGTATCCTCAACAAAATGAATATTCTGTTTACTTTTAGAAACCAAGTAGTGACCAGAGAGTGAAAATCAAATGTTTCAGGGAAATTTTATTTCCTCTTACCTACCAAAGTCACATGCTTTGGAATTTCCTTCCAACTGTGCTGTTAAAAACACACCCTCCCTCCCATAGCAAATTCTTGCTTATGTGAGGCCAGGGAGAGAGAACCCAGCTGACAGTTCCAGGCCCCCCTCACTTTAGTATGAACAATCATCAGGACAACACTCATTTCACAACTTTGATAAGCGACACTTTTGGGTGGACTCTTAAAATGTACCTTTAAAAAAGGTTTTAAGAAGTTATGATTTACAAATGTCAGAGCATCGGATCAGGTAAGAAATAGTCTCTAAATTATTTAAATTGATACCTCTTTTCCTTTAGTTCATTTTGAGCTTTAGTATTTTGAATTAACCTTCATGGTACTCTTGACTGGAGAGTGTCTCAGAAATGCAACATCAGACACAGGGCAGTGGAGTCTGCCTTTGGCTGTTCCCTCCTCTCTCTGTTCTTCTCCTTGTGTCTTATAGCCTGTGTCCCAACAACTCTGTCAAACTTGACAGATAGGGCTTCTGCTCTGCTAATTTGTCACCTCTCTCCTGGCCCCTTGTTGCTTTGTTTAATTGGATTTCCTCCTTGTCCAGCACTCCTTTCCCCCCCGCCTGATACCTCAGGCCTCTGCAATGCAGGAGCAGTGGCTGCAGGGTGGAATACGCCTGCTCTTGTGTATGGGCCCAAACTACTGGGCTATCTGTCAGAGCGTGGAAAGGAGCCTGTTGACTGGAAATGAAAGCCTTGATCATCAGAGACACATAAAATACTCTCTTACCCTTCAGCTTCCCCCGCCCCCATACATAACACAGGGACTGTGTCGGGTCACAGACTTGGGTCAAACCCTTCCTGGAAGTTCTCTTAGGGCACTGTGAACACTCAGGGGTGGGACTCAGGGAGACTCCAGATCAGGTCTCAGCGGTTGCTTGCCGCCTGTGAACCTGAGAAACACACTTGGGGCATACCTGAAAAACACACTTTCAAGCTCTCTGGAGATACCTTCTCTCAGTGACTCAAATCTGAAAACCTGCTAAACACACACAGGGTTTGATTCACTAATCAAACGTGCAACAAATAGTAAGTGGGGTTTCTGATGTTTTCCCGAAAACAAAGGAACAATCTCAGGTCTTAGAACTGGTAGCACAGAAATAGAGCAATTGGGAAAACTTGTTCAAACGCAACCCAAAAATGATATGTATTTTAAAAATGCACTCAGGCTGCTTTGCAGCCCATGACACTTCTGCCTCATCCACAGTCAGAGAGTTTAAAAAATCAGAAGAACAAGACCAAGGCTTACCTGGACACCGTTGGAGGGTCAGCTTCCCGTCGAAGCAGAAGATGGTCTTTGAAGAAATTCAGGTACGGTCTCCTCGGGGGTTGCTGGGTTGCAGAAGTGGCTGCCCCTTGGTGCTCTAGAGCCAGTAGTTCAGCGTTGCTAGAGGCCCACAGAGCTCCCCGGGGCAAGGTACTGCTCTATTGTCAGCCCCACTTTCCCTCTGCTCTTTGCAAAATGTTTCCCGGGAACTCTTCCTTGACTGCTCTGTCTTGTCTGAGTTTGGAAACTTAGTGCTTGAGAGGGGCCTCCTTACTGCAGACTCACCTGCACCATCTAGAGGCCTCTCCCAGCACTGGCAGTGCTTGCGCCCTGCTGGCAGGTCAGCCTCCTCTGCAGCTGCCCCAGACACACACACCAGGCCCTTGACTTCCTGCCACTAAAGATACCGGTTGGAATTTGTAAAATCATTGATTTCTTTTTTTTTTTTTTTGTAGGTGGAGTCTTGCTTCTATCAGAACAGTCAAAGCATTTTGGGACTGGAGTTTGAAAAGCTAAATTAGCATGGAAACACCATTTATCAAAACCTGTTCACCTAAGGACCCCCCACAGAGATAGCCACAGGCAAGAGTGCTGTGCAGCCATTTCACTTTGAAGTGTGTTTTCATGTTTGTACATATGCATATTCCTGCCATCCCCCTACTTTCCCAATATCTTCTGTAGGTCTGAGTCACCAGGATGTCTCTTTCATTTCCCCTGCCACTACACATCACTACCATATACCCCACACAAGTGATATACACAAGTGATATACACCCCATGTAACTCCAGTAGGCATGTACACCCTATATCATTCCAGATAGTCATCTAAAACCCATGCAACTCAGATAAGTATATCTCATATAAGTAGATAATCAGAAGGACATTTGAAGAATATCCAGTTTGAAAGGACATTACTATTCATTACCTGTGAATTCATTTTGAAAAGTTAAATGATCAGGGAAAAAAATCCAACATTTAAAAGAATGTAATTTGCCCCATCCTTCACTTCCCCAGCCCCACCTATAAATAGAGGGACAGAACAGCTCCTTTAGGCTAGATTTCTCTGTTCTCCTTTTCATCTTGTCCCCTCTGTCCTGGATGCCCTGGAATCACAGGAGAAAGTAAAGAGCTTAACACTTTGTGGTCCGCTCACGTATTAGTACGTGTTTTTATCACCAGTATCAAGTGGCCGCTCATGTATTAATACGTGTTCATCTAGTCTCCGGTTTTTCACTCCACGGTGGATTTATTTGGAACTATTAGGAGCTATTTCTTTGATCGTACTCAGTCTAGAAGCTTTACACGTTGTTTTAGTGAAAGTGTAAGGCGTTTTATGAGAGATATTACAGGTTTTTTAATATCCAGTAGTTCAGGAGTGATGTGTGTTTTATTGAATGCTTATACCATTCATGCAGTGGCACAGAAAACGGCCGGCCCCAAGGGCTAGTAAATTTAAAGGGCACCGGCACACAAAGTGTTAAGAAGGAAGAAGAGACAAAAATGAATGGGACTGGGACAAGGACACTGAATTTTATACTAATTCTGCCAACAGAGAGCTGAGCAGAACCATATGTTGACCAATATAAGTTCACCTAAGGACTGTCACTCAGATAGTATCAAAATAATTAATCCAGATAATATAGGTTCCCAAGTAGAATTTTCAGGTTTGGTCATTTACATGCAATACCACCTCTGTCTTTTTTTTTTTTTTTCCTTTTCTTACCAACTGCCTCTTGCTGGGACCAGTTCTCTGATTACTTCAACATGTGAAAAAGGCAACAACAGTCTAAAAGTCTTCCCCTGTTACAGCCCATATATCCTAAAATGAAGAGACAGAAGAACATACCACAAATTCTAGAGCAAAAATTCCTGAGAAACGACTCAGTTCAACAGGACTGCAGAATATGACTAAAGGGAGTTCAAGGTGATAGTTATTACAGTGGTTATAGAATTCAAGAAAAAAAAATGGAGGCTTTCACAGAAACAGAAAATATGAGGCAGTTACAATGAAAAGTAATGGATTTTAAAAATACTGTAACTTGATTAAAAATTACAATTGATGGCTCAACAACATACGAATGCAAGCAATGGAGAGAATTAAAGAGCTTGAGTATACAAATAGAACAACATAGAAAAAATTAGTGAAAATAACATAAGAGATATTTGGAATAATCTGAAGAGAAATGACATACATATCATGGGGTTGCTAGGAGGAGAAGAGAAAGAGAAAGGCATAGAAAACTTATTTAAAGAAATAATTGCTGAAAACCATGTTGATCTAGAAAACAAACCAGATGTCATAATCCAAGAGACCCAAAAAGTTTCAAAGAAGGTAATACCAGAAAGACTGGCAGACAGACATGTGACAAGGAGAAAGACTGGCAGACAGACATGTGACAAGCCAATGACAAGGAGAATACTTAAAACTTCAAGAGAAAAAAAGGTAACCTAAAAAGGACACCAAAATCAGTCCGTGAACTTTTCCATAGAAACATTACAAGCATGAAAGGATTGGCAGGAGATATTTAAAGTACTTAAGAAAAAAGATTTCCAGCCTAGAATTTGTTATCTTGCAAGATTAACATACAAGACATAAGATAGAAAGAAGAATAAGAGCTTCACTGAAAAGCAAAGACTAAAAGAATTTATCAACACCAAGCTGCACATGAAAGAAGTCATAAATAATAAAGCAACAGAACAATGAATATCAAGGTAATAAGTACATAAATTATGTTGAAAGAGGAGGAGACTAGCAATGTGGTCCATTGGAAAAAGTCAGAGATTAGACCATCAAAAGGGTCACACAATGAGTCCTTCAAGTACTGACCTCAGCAGAACTTTAACAAAAATCAGTAGAAGTAACAGATTAGACAATAGAAACATAACATAAACAAAACATAAAAGGAAGACATCAAAAAATAAAGACAATATAAAAAAATTCCCCCCCACAAAAAATGGCAAGGAGTGTTTATATTTCAACAATCACGTTAAAATGTAATTGGTCTGAATTCACCATTCAAAAGGTGTAGTGTATCTGAATGAGTTTCAAAACAAAATCCAACTTTCTGCTTTTTAAGATACCAATCTTATTGACAAAGGCAAGCATACACTTAGTTAAAGGCTGGAAGACAGTCCTACAAACAAATTACAATTTTAAAAAGTCAGGAACAGGGCCTTCCTTGTGGCACAATGGGTTAACCGCAGCACTATGAAGCTATCCAGAGCCACTGCAGCACAAGTTTGATACCTGGCTGCACAGATCCCCACATGGCGCAGCAGACCTCTCCTGACTCACCCGCTGCTCCCCTCAGCAGTGTACTTCAGTTGATCTGCCTGTTCTGCTCCCCACTTTGTCTCTGGTGAATCCTTTTACCACCCCACACCTCTGGCCCATACCCCAACTTGTATGCATAAATAAATAAAATAAATCTTTAAAAATAAATAAATAAACCTTCTCCCTCTCCTTAAAAAAAAAGTCAGGAACAACTATACTTATATCAGATAAAATCGACTTCCAGCTAGAAAATATAATAAGTGATAGAGAGCAGCACTATATTATGATTAAGGACTTAATACAACAAGAAGAAATAATATTCATAAATACATATGTGCTCCATATGATGGGGCACATTGATACATAAGACAGTAACAGAATTAAAGAGAGACATTGACAACAACACAATAATACTAGGGGATTTAATACCCTATTATGACCATAGACAGTTCAAAAAGACAAAGAATGAATAAAGAAACAAAAGCCTTAAATGAGGAGCTAGAACAATTAGGTTTAGCAGACATCTTCAGAACACTCCACAGCATATAGATTTTTTTCAAGTGTACAGGGGATATTTTCAAGAATAGACTATATGTTGGGACACAAATGACAAAGATCTAAATTATAACAAGCGATATCTCAGATCATAATGACATAAAGTTAGAAATCAACCATAAGAAAAAGAAAAGTGAAAAAAACTATGAACACATGGAAAATAAGTAATATGCTGCTTAGTAGTTATTGGATAAAAGATAAGATTAAAAAAGATATTAATAAATGCCTTAATGAGGGCACAAACTACCAGGATCTACAAGGATGCAGAAAATAAATACAGGCTCAAGTGGGAAGATAATTGCAATATAAACACACATTAAGCAAGGAAAGTCCCAAATAAATAGGCTAATACACATAAAATAACTTGGAAAAGAAAAAAAAAACAGAACCCAAAAATAGTAGAAAAAAGGAAATAGTAAAACTGAGAGTGGAAATAAATTGAATAGAGATAAAAAAAAAGTCAATACAAAAAAGTCAATGAAATCAAGAGTTGGTTTTTTTGAGAATATACCAAAATAGACAAACCTCTAGCTAGGCTAAGAAGAGAGAAAAGATTAATAAATAGAATCACAATGAAAGAGGAGAAATTACCACAACACAGAAATACAAAGAATCACAAGAGATTACTATGAACAACTATATGCCAATAAATTTGATAACCTTGAAGAAATGGACACATTTCTAGACCAATATAGTCTACCAAGACTATAATTAAACAAATCAATCACAAGAATGGAAATTGAAACATTAAAAAAAAACCCTCCCCCAAACAAAAGTCCAGAGCCAGATGACTTTACAAATGAATTTTATCAAATCTCTAAAGAACTAATGTCTGTCTTGTTCAATGGTGTATCTATCTATCTATCTGTCTATCTCTCTATCTATCTATCTATCTCTCTATCTATCTATCTCTATCTATCTCTCTCTATATATCTAAGTTTCCCACCACTAATTCACCTGTGCACCATCAGCATAGTCCCTTCTACTCTTCCCTCCACAGTTTTGATCCCTCTCCCTTCCCCTACCAAGAAGAATGTCTCTGATTTATTGTTTCCTGTTAATATTTTATAATTTATTATAATGTTTTAAATTTATTATAATTATTTTTTTCCTGATCCCTTATTTGATTTCCCTAACATTCCTCCTGTAAGTGAAACCATCCAATATTTTTCTTTTTCCTTCTAGCTTACTTCACTGAGCATAATCTTTTCCAGCTCCATCCATCTTGCTGTGAATGGCATGAGTTCATCTTCTTTGATTGCTGAGTAATATTCCATTGGCATATTCCATTGTTATATATTCCATGTGGTATATATATACCACGTTTTCTTGATCCAGTCATCTATTTTGGGGCATTTGGGTTGTTTTCATAGCTTACTTATTGAAAATAGAGCTGCAGTAAACATAGAGGTCAGGTGTCCTTTTGAATTAATGTTTTTGTGACCTTTGGGTAGATTCCTAGGGGTGGAATTGCTGGATTATATGGAAGCTCCATTTTTAGTAGCTTGAGGAACCGCCACACAGCTTTCCATAGTGGTTGGACCGGTTTGCATTCCCACCAGTAGTGTAAGAGAGTTCCTTTTTCTCCACATCCTAGCCAGCATTTGTTGCCAGTTTTTTTAATATGTGCCGTTCTCACTGGTATGAGAATGTGGTTTTTATTTGCATTTCCCTAATTGCAAGAGATGTTGAACATTTTTTTCACTTACCTATTGGCTATGTACATTTCCTCTTCGGAGAAGTGTCTTTTTAGCTCTTCTGCCCATTTTTTGGACTGCATTGTTTACTTTGTTGAGTCTCATCAGCTCTTTGTAGAGCTTTGTGATAAGACCAATATCAGTAGTATTGTGTGCAAAATTTTTCTCCCAATCAGTAGGATCTCTTTGTTTACTTTAATGTCACTTTTTCTGTACAGAAACTTTTTAGTTTGATGTAATCCCCGCTACTCATCTTTTCCTTCACTTCCTTTGCTTTGGTGGATGTCTTTAAAGATGTTACTGAGATATATGCCATGTAGTGTTTTGCCTATATTTTCTTCTATGTATTTTACAATTTCAGGTCTTATATCCAAGTATTTTATCCATTTTGACTTGGTTTTTATGCATGGTGTGAGGTAGAAGTCTAGAATCATTGTTTTGCATGTAGCAGTCCAGTTTTCCCAACCTCGTTTATTGAATAAACTGTCATTGTTCCATTGCATATTCTTTGTTCCTTTGTCAAAGATCAGTTGTCCATAAATATGTGAGCTTATTTCTGGGTTTTCTATTTGATTCCATTGGTCTATGTGTCTGTTTTTGCTCCAGTACCATACAGTTTTAATTATTATGGCTTCATAGTATAGTTGGAAATCTGGGAGTGTGATACCTCCATTCTCCTTTTTAGTTAGGAGAGCTTTGGCTATTCGAGGTTTTTTGTGGTTCCATGTGAATTTCGTCAATATTTGTTCTATTTCTTTGAAGAATGTCATTGAAATTTTTATTGGAATAGTGTTGACTCTGTAAATTTCTTTTGATAGGATGGCCATTTTGATAATTTTTTTTTTTTTTTTTTTTTTGCCAATCCATGAGCAGGGAATGTCTTTCCATTTCTCTGTGTTTTCTTCTGGTTCTTTTAACAATGTTTTATAATTTTCTTTGTATAGATCCTTCATCTCTTTTGTTAGGTTTATTGCCAGGTATTTGATTTTTTTTGTTTCAATTATAAAAGGGGTGGTTTTCTTGATTTCTTCTTCAGATTGATTACTTGCATATAGGAAGGCTACTGATTTTTGTGTGTTGATTTTGTATCCTGCTACTTTATTAAACTTGTTGATTATTTTGATTAGTTTCTCTGGGAGTTTTTAGGGTTCTCTATCTATATTATCATATTGTCTGGGAATGATGATAGTTTTACTTTTTCTTTCACTATTTTGGATTACTTGTATGTCTTTCTCTTGTCTTATTGCTCTGATTAGGACTTCCAGTATTATATTGAAAAGGAGTGGTGAGAGTGGACATCCTTGTTTTATTCCAGATCTTAAGGGAAAGGCTTTCACCTTTTCACCATTTAGAATGATATTGGCTATGGTTTTGTTGTATATAGCTTTTAATATGTTAAGGTATGTTCCTTCTATCATGAGAATTTTGAGGGCCTTCATCATAAATGAATGCTGAACTTTGTTGAATGCTTTCTCCGCATCTATTGATGTGATCATATGGTTTTTATTTTTCTTTTTGTTGATGTGTTGGATTACATTAATTGATTTTCAGATGTTGAAACATCTTTGTGCCCCAGGAATAAATTCCACTCGATCATGGTGTAGTATTTTAAAATATATATTTTTATTGTTATTTATATCTTTTACATTTTGTATTCCCCTTGGGTAACCCACCACCAATTCACCCATGATCCATCTCTGTGGCGATCATGGTGTATTATCTTTTTGATGCATTGTTGGATTCTGCTGGCTAGGATTTTATTGAGGATTTTTGCATCAGTGTTCATTAGAGAGATTGGCCTGTAGTTTTCTTTTCATGTGTTGTCTTTGTTTGGTTTTGGTATTAGTGTAATGTGACTCCATAGAACGTATTTGGTAGTATCCCTTCCTTCTCAATTTTTTGAAAGAGTTTGTGTAGGATAGGCACTAGTTCGTTTCTGAACGTTTGGCAGAATTCATTTGTAAAGCTGCCTGATCCTGGGCTTTAATTTTTGGGGAGGGTTTGCATTACTGTTTCAGTTTCACTGCTTGTAATTTGTCTGTTTAGGTGTTCTATTTCTTCTTGATCTAGTTTTGGATGATTGTATAGTTCCAGGAATTTGTCCATCTCTTCTAAATTGTTGTACTTGTGTGCATGTAACTGTTTGTCGTAATCTTATTCTTTGGATTTCTGCTT
The DNA here is from genome assembly GCA_004024925.1 of Scalopus aquaticus. NCBI lineage: Eukaryota > Metazoa > Chordata > Mammalia > Eulipotyphla > Talpidae > Scalopus > Scalopus aquaticus. The sequence continues at coordinate 43,970 of PVIJ01005291.1, forward strand.
TGTTGTAATTTCTCCTCTTTCATTTATGATACCATTTATTTGTGCTTTCTCCTGTTTTTTCTTTCTGAGCCTGGCTAGACATTTGTCTATTTTGTTTATTTATTTATTTGAAGACCCTGCGTTTGGTTTCACTGATCTTTTGGATTGTTTTTTAAACTTCTATTTCATTAATTTCTCTTCTACTGGCTTTGGATTTTTTTTTTGTTATTCTTTTTCCAGTTCTTTAAGGTGAGATTAGGTCATTTCTTTGAGGCTTTTTGTTTCTTAATGTGAGACTGTATTGCTATATATTTTCCTCTTATAACAGCTTTTGTTGTGTCCTATACATTCTGCAGAGTTGTGTCCTCATTGATGTTCATCTCAAGATATTTTTTAATTTCTTCTTTGACCTCCTCATGATCCAGTGGCCTTCCAGTAGTGTGGGTTTCAATCTCCATGAAGTAGGAGGGTTCTTTGCTTCCTTTTCATGGTTTATTTCTAGTTTGATGCCTTAGTGGTCAGAGAAGATAGTTGGTATTATTTTGATCTTAGTGTATCAGTTGATGTTTGTCTTGTGTCCCAGTATGTGATTGATCTTGGAGAATGATCCATTTTCACTTGAGAAAAATGTGTTCTCAGATTTTTTGGGGTACAGTGTCCTATAGATGTCTTGGTCCTTATTTAGAGCTTAGTGTCCTTGCTTATTTTTTTGTCTCATTGATCAGTCCATTGGTGAGAGTGGTGTGTTGAAGTCTCCTACTACATACGTATTTTCTCTAATGTGTGTTTTCGGAGATGATAATAATTGTCCGATATATTTTGGTGTTCCTTCATTTGGTGTGTATATGTTGATGAGTATTATGTCTTCTTGATGTATTGTCTCTTTAATCATAATGTAGGCACTATGTCTCTTTTTACCTTTTTTAGTTTGAAATCTATTTTATCTGATGTAAGTATAGCTGTTCCTGACTTCCTTTTTGGTCCATTTGCTTGTAGGATTGTTTTCCATCCATTTACTTTCAATCTATGGTTATCTTTTGTAGTTAATGTGTTTCCTGTAGACAGCAAAAGGTTGGGTTCTGTTTTTTTTAATCCAGCCTGCTACTCTGTGTCTTTTTATTGATGAGCTTAGTCTATTTTCATTTAGAGCTAATGTTCATACACTGGCATCCGTATTTTCCATTTTGTTTGCCTTTTTGTGATTCTATTCCTTACCTTATTCTGTTCTTCCTATTCATTCCTCTGTTGGTTTTGGCTTTAGGGTTTCTTGCAATTTTTTTTTTTTGGAGTGGGGATTTAGTAGTAATGAATTTCTGGACAGTCTGTTCATCTGAGAAGGGTTTTTTTTTTTTTAATAGAGGAAGGAGAGCTCTGTGCAGTACAGAATTCTTGGTTGGCATTTGTTGACTTGGAGTTTGTTGAATATGTCACTCCATTCTCTTCTTGCCCTTAGTGTTTCTTCAGAGAAGTCTGATGTCAACCTGATTGGTTTTCCTTTATAGGTTATCTGTTTCTTTGCCCTCATCAGTTTCATTATTTTCCTTGTCTTGGACTTTTGGAAACTTTATTATTATGTGTCTTGCTTTAGTTTTCCCTTTATTGTGGTAATTTTGTGTTCTTCTAGCTTCCTGTATGTCTATTTTCATTTCTTTCTTCATGCTTGGGAAATTCTCTTCAGTTACCACCTAGAGTAGTTTCTCAGTTCCTCGGTCTCTCTCCTCCCCTTCTGGGATTCCTATGACTCTTATATTTCCTTTCCTCATGGTGTCATAATTCTCGAAGTGTTTCTTCATTCTTTTTCTTTTGTACTTCTCTTTCCTTTTCTTTTTTGTTTCTTTTTATGTCTGTATCTTCAAGAGTACTCATTTGTTCTTCCATTTCTTCTATTCTATTTTCATGGTTTTTCCAGAATTCTTGAGCTCCTCTACTAATTTCTGGATATTCTCAAGTTCCTTCATTTTTTTCTTTAGGGATTCCTTCTCGTTCCTCAGTTCATTGATTATTTAATTATTGCTTTCTGCATTTTTTTAACTCTTTAATTTTTTTCATTATGGCCTTTTTGAATTCTTTATCTGTTAGGTGGAGATATTCTTCCATGTCATATTATTAGGTTCTGGAGGTTGACTTTCTGTGGTGTATTCTTCCCAGAAGGGTCTGCTTGATCATTTATATTTTTCTTTCTTCCCATTGTCAGCCTTCAGCTTTGCTCTGTTTGTAGTGCCTCTGTACCACTGGTGCTGGTGGGCATGACTTATGATTTCTCTTGCTGAGGCATGGATGTGTCTTCCTAGTGTCTGAGTTGCTGTGGCTGGTGGGTATAGGTGTAGGTGAAGGCTTTTGTAGTTTCCCCCTCCTTTCACTTTAGCTCTAGGAAAGTGGTAGTTCCTGATACTCTTCCTAGGGCGTTGGTGGTTACTGGACTTGGGAGTTGAGGGATTCCTGCAGTTCCCACCTGGATGCATGTCCAAACACTCTTCTATTATCATAGGTGTTTTTCTGAGCTTTGATTTGCTCCAAGAGCCCCTGCTTTTTGTCCTTGCAACTTAGGATGGATGCAACGTCTCAAAATGTGGTAGTCAAGAGTTTCATGTGGAGCACTGCACCTCCAGACACATGCTGAGGCCAAGCCCACTGGGAGGTTACTGCAGGCCGGGTGGGATGTACTTCTCTGTTAAACTGCTAGGTCTCTCTAAGTATGTCTCAGAAGGATACAGGATTAAAAGAGAATAAGGAGTGCAAGAAGGGAAAAGAGGAAAGAGGAGGATGATATGGAAGTGTAAGAGGAATGAAGGTGAGAGAAGAAAGAAAGAGAGTAGATAGGGGTAAGAGGAAAGAGGAGGAGGAAGAGGAGGGAATGTAACAGAAGGAATATAGGGGAGCCAAATAAGGGAAAAATTATAATAAATTAAAATCAAAATTAACAGGCAACTATAAATCAGAGAAATTCTGCAGGGGAGGGAGAGGGATCAAAACAGGAGAGGGAATAGAACAAAGGACTATGGCAATGGTGCACAGGTGAATTGGTGGTGGGAATTTTACAAGGACTACACCCAAGAGGAGAAAGCATTTTACAAAAGTAAACAATGTACAAAAGTAAACAATGGTGTCCCTGGTGACACAAAGGGTTAAGTTGCAGCATTTAAAGCCATCCAGAGCCACTGTAGCAAGAGTTCCATCCCAGGCCAGGGAGCTTCCCACATAGCACAGCAGACCTCTCCTGCCTCGACTGCTGCTCCCTTCGGCAGTATATTTCAGTCAATCTGCCTGTTCTGCTCCCCACTCTGTCTCTGGTGAATCCTTTCTCCCCCCAGTCGCACACACCTCTGGCCTATACCCCAGCTTGTATGAAGAAAGAACTAAATCTTAAAAAAAATGAACAATGATGTAAAATATATATAAATAGATAAATTTAAATATAAAAAAAACCTCTTCACCATAATACTAGTCAATCAAATTCAACAATACATCACAAGGGTTATACAACATGATCAAGTGAGATTTATCCCAGGAATACAGGATGATTGAATATATGTCAATTAATCAATGTAATGCATTACACTAAGAAAAGGAAAAATAAAATTTTTATGATAACATCAATAGATGCAGAAAAAGTATTTGATAAGACTCAACACATATTTATGATAAAAACTCTAAAGAAGATGAGACTAAAAGGGATTGACCTCAATATATTAAAGGCTATCACAAACCAACAACCGATATAATAGTTAATGGTGGTAAACTGAAAGCTTTCTATTTAATATCAGGAACAAGACAAAGATACCCATTGTCATTACTTCTGTTTAGTTTAGTATTTGAGGTTTTGGCTGGAACTATCAGACAAACACAGGAAATAAAGAGAAGCCAAGTGGGAAAAGAAGTGAGACTATCACTATTGGGGGGGGGGGGAATGATGTGATATATAAAAAATCCTAAATACTTCATCAAATAGTTATTAGAAACAATAAATGAATATAGAAAAGTGGCATGTTACAAAATCAACATACATAAATCCATACTTTTTTAAATATGGCAGCAACAAGAAGCAAAATTAATCAAGAAAAATAACTCCAATTATAATTGTTTCAAAAATAAATCAATACCTCAGAAATAACCTAAATAAGGAGCTAAAGGACCTATAAGATGAGAACTACAAGGCATTATTAAAGGACTTAGAGACATTAGGAGATGGAAGGATATCCTGTGTTCTTGGATAGGGAGAATCAATATAATGAAAGTGACTATCCTGCCTAAAATGATATATAAATTTAAGACCATCCCCATTACTATAACTGCAATGGTTTTTGAAAGAAACTGAACCAAAAAAAAATTGCAATTCATTTGGAACCATAGCAGGCCTTAAGTTGCAAATGCAATCCTGAGAAAAAAGGAGAACAATGTAGGAATCCCATCACTTGACTGCAAACTTCACTTGAAAGCAACAGCACTAAACACAATATGGTATTAACGCAAAAATAGACACATGGCCAGTGGAACGGAATCAGAAGCCCAGAGATTATTCAGGTACATACCAGCACCTAATCTATGATAAAGCAACAATGACCATAAAATTGGGACATGAGAATCTCTTGAATAACTGGTGCTGGGAAAGTTGGAAAGCCCCACATACAAGAATGAAGTTGGGTTACTCATTAACGTGTGTACAAAAGTGAACTCCAAATGGATTAAAGATTTAGATGTAAGACCTGCAGAGTAAATTACATGGAAGAGAGCATTGGTGATACATATCTTGATATCAATGATAAAAGTCACCAAAAGATATTTTTGGTGACTGAATTCCTATGACAGAGAATTAAAACAAAATAAATAATTGGTAACATGTAAAGTTAAAAAGCTTCTATATGAGAAAACAACAACCAACAACCAAAAAAATGAGACTATCAAAAAGATACCCTATTGAATGGGAGAAAATATTTATACATTATATTGCTGATAAAGAATTAATATCCAAGATACATAAAAAGCTCACAGTTCAACAATAAAATAAAATCACCCAATTAAATGGACAGCAGATATGAGCAGACACTCACCAAAGAGGATATCCAGAAGGCCAATAGAAAAATGAGAAAATGTTCATCATCACTTCTAATATGAGATATGTATGTCAAAACCACAATTATATGCCGACTCACAACCATGATAATGGCACATATTAAGACCTCCAACAAAAAGCATTGGAGAGGATGTGGGTAAATGCAAACCCTGTTATACTATTGACAGGAAAGTAAACTTGTGCGACCATTATAGGAAGTATTCTGGATTCACCTGAAAAAATACAGCAATATCCAACAATCCCATTCTTGGGCTCATCCAAAGAACATGACACCATCAACTCAGAAAATTATGTTTTATAATGTTTTTTGCTGCATTATTTACAATAGCTAGGACGTAGATGCAGACTTACCATTCATCAATAGACAACTGGATCAAAAAGATGTGATGTATCCATGCGCTGGAATTCTATTCAGAAGGAAAAGTGAAATATAGCCATTTTCGGAAAAATGGTGCCAGGAAAATTGAGTATTATATGGAGTAAATAAAGTCAGTATGAGTAAAACAAATGGTGCATTTTCACAACACAAACAATTTGATTAAAGTAAAATATTTACCAAAAATGTGGACATTAATAAGCACCTGGAGGGTTCTGAGATTACCAGAGAGGAGGAAGTGAAAGGGATAAAGGAATATAAGGAATGGGCGGGGGGGGGGGGGTAGTTACAGGTATTGCTTCCATGTAATTTTATTTTGGAGAAAAAAGAAATTTTAAAAAAATGTTTGTAGATGGTTGTACTTGAAATTTCACAGTCATCATACCCAAATGAAAATGAATAAACAAATTAATTTAGCTGATTAAGAAAAAGAAGAGGGGGCTTCCCTGGAGGTGCGGCAGGTTAAGTGAAACGCTGTGGAGCTGTCTGCAGCTGTGGTGCAAGTTCAATGCCTGGCGGGGGAGATTCCCACATGGTGCAGCAGACCTCTCCTGCCTTGCCTGCTGCTCCCCTCAGCAATATATTTCGGTTGATCTGCCTGTTCTGTTCCCCATTCTGTCGCTGGTGAATCCTCTCATCTCCCCACACCCCAGCTTGTATGCAAAAATAAATAAATCTTAAAAAATAAAGAAAGGGCCTCCCTGGTGGCACAGCGGTTGAGCGCAGTGCTGTGGAGCTGTTGGCAGCACGCGATGCGAGTTGGATGCCCAGCCCGGGAGAATCCCACATGGTGCGGCAGACCTCTCCTGCCTCGCCCGCTGCTCCCCTCAGCAGTGTATTTCTGATCTGCCTGTTCTGTTCCCCACTCTCTCCCTGGTGGGCTCTTTCACCACCCCACACCTCTGGACTGTACCCCAGCTTGTATATATAAATAAATAAATCTTTTAAAAAAAATAAAGAAAAAAAACAAAGAAAAAGAACGAACAAAACAAGAGTGATCATTGCTTATCTTCATCATTTAAGATTCCAGAACATTGAAGATACTTGATTTTCTGTCTTGCATATTTCTTAAAAGAATGAGGCAGAAATGCAAAAGATTACACTGGTTAACAGGGAGATCATTACTGACTTAAAAAGGCCCTGATCTTTAGTATCTTGGTGTGCTGAACATGAATATAACCCTCAAAAATTTTTATTAGCTCTCGTTTTGAAGATATTTCATAGAATTAATTTTACATGTTTCACTGTGTAAATTTATCCAGTAAGATTGCAACAATATTCTAAATCAGCCTAGAATGATGTAATATTGCATCGCATTGCATAATACCATCATGCACACATCATCCAGAGTTGATTGCTTCATTTTCTGATGCAATGCTACTGCCAGGTGGCTGCTGAAGTAAGCTGACGTCAGCAGTGCACTATAGAAAGCCCTGTCGGAAAGGTTGAGCATTGAAAATATTTTAGACTTTGTGCAAGACAGTTTAAGCCACTGTTCCATAGAACTGTTATTATTTTGTCCTTTTTGGCACAATACAGAACAGTAATGCCTCGAAAGTGCGTTAATAGCATGGACAATTTCTGTTCTATTTGTGGGGAAGTGACATTTGCCCATCCAGAAGAAAAGGATCACTTCTCAAGTGAAGAAGGCTTATCATCTTGACTTCGGAAACAAGGCTGGTGACCAAGACAAGCCTTGGGTCCCGCATATATGCTGTGCAACATGTACAATACAACTTTCACAGTGGTTAAATGGCAAAAGACCAATGGCATTTGCAGTCCCCATGGTGTGGAGAGAGCCAAGCAACCACATAAAAGACTGTTACTTCTGCTTGGTTCCTCCTCTTTCTGGTGGAAAAATGGAGCAAAAGAAGTCAAGAATAGTCTACCCAAACATTCCGTCTGCATTGAGATGACCGGTTTGACAACTTGCTGCAGGGTGATGCGAAACAAGCATGGAATGCTTTTTGCCTAGTGTCTACAAACTTTCTTGGGAACGTTAGGGCAGAAAACTACAAGGAACTAGTAGAAGACATGCTGATGCAGTATCAGAAACTTGGCTGCAATGTGTCTCTAAAGATGCACTTCCTTCATTCCCATCTGGATTTCTTCCCTGAAAACTATGGTATGGTTAGTGATGAACATGGCGAACGTTTTCATCAAGATATCACATCAATGGAACAAAGATGCCAGGGAAAATGGTCTACTACAATGCTGGCTGACTACTGCTGGACACTCCCCAGAGATGTTCCTGAACAGCTGTACAAGAGACAAGCGAAGAAATCTAAGAAGTAGTCTATGACTTGATTTTTTTACAGGTATTAACCGTAGGCCTGTTACTATTGGCATGCATTTTGTGATGTAAACATCCATTTATTGCAAATTACAAAAAGACTAGGGCCAAAATTGGAATTTGACTGTCATATCAGTGTTGAGCACATACAAATTGATAGGAAATGACTAATTTTATTTCAGTAACATGACTTTTGTAAAAATTTGTTGCCCAGTGATTGGCATGCATTTTGTGATGTAAACATCCATTTATTGCAGATTACAAAAAAACCTAGAGCAAAAATTAGAATTTGACTGTCATATTCGTGTTGAGCACATACAAATTGATAGGAAATGACTAATTTTATTTCAGTGATATGACTTTTGTAGAAATTTGTTGACCAGTGTTATCGATAGCATTTTTAAATAAGAACATGGATCAAGACTGTAGACTCTTGTTGGGCTCTCTCAGTGTTATTTGAACACACACTTAAAACTCATAACTCTGCCCTGACCAGCCTGTCCACCCTTTTCATGGAGTGTGCACACAGAAAGGGCCAAGAACTTGGGGAGCTGCCACAGGGGTGGGGATGGGGCAGATTCCCACACTCAGCTCCACTTTGCAAATGATCGTAGAGAGTAAGACTCCCAGACCAGTAGAAAACATGCACAGATTAGTAGGAATGATCTCCTAATAAATCAGTTAATTTCCAGTGAGTTTAACTGAATCCCGTCTGGGTCATCATTATTTAAAATCTGTGTTTTTATGATTAATCTTGGGTGAACAGGAATAAAACTCTTGACCCACGTTGTCTACGTGAGACACATTCCTCTGTATCAATGTGTGCATGCGTCACTCGCTCCTATAGTGAATAGGTCGCGAGAGCTTCTAAGGCCAGCACTATTCCCAATGAGAAAGGCAGGCAAAATCTCTAGGCTCTCTTTCTGGGGAGGCAGAAGAGAAGTTATCAAAGAGCTGTGAAATACACTTTCTGGAGATGACAAACAGGTGAGGGGATAGTAGCTTCCTGGGCTGTGTGGGTGTGGATTATCATTAGTCGGTGAGTTTCCACTTTCTAATACTGTCAAGAAAAGTGTCATCAAACCATGTATAACAGATGAGGGTGTTAGCTGCCTTTACCTAACAACAAAATTAATTTTTGGATGAAAGGAGTTTTTTCTGAGTCCCTTCCTTATATTGCTCAAATCATAGGAAATTTATGAATATCTGACAATTTTTTTTCTTTAATGTCCACAGTGGGTACTCAATGACACTAAGTTATTCACAATAAAATGGCCATAACTCTATCTAGGGCATGGAGTGTTTAGCTTCAAATCTGGCCCAGAACAGAGCATAACTGGAATGTTTTAATTCCTGCCCTGGCTCCGGTGGTGTGAGGACAGCAGCTCCTTCCATATTCTAGAAGGCGTGCTGACCCTACTGTTGGGGTCAATGCACTGTACCGAGAACTTGGGCTGGCTGGTTTTAAATGCATCATTTTAGACCACCTGCAGCCCACACTCATCACAGCTCCACAGGCAGAAAAAAACAGGAGAATAATTATTTGTCATTTAGTCTCATAAAATCTGAAAATTGTGGATCCTATGGAGGGCCTTGGTTTGCAAACATAAGCCCAAAATATCAGTATGAAGTTATATGATAACAAAGAAGACAAGCTGGCAGCTGAAATGAACCAGGTGCATGGAGGGGGGGCCGTGCTCTGGCTGATAAAGAAGTCAAGGATGGGTTGTTCTGCCGAATAAGGTGGGGGGGAGGAGAGGTTGGGTAGAAATCCTAAGGGAAAAGAATCAGGTGTTCCGGAGAAACCTAGAGAAATCCTAAAATCTGAATAAATATGTGCCTGAAAAGAAGGGAGCTGGACTGAGTGAGCTGACGCCCACTCAGGAAGGGTAGTGGAGGCCAGAGGTGAGATAAAGGGTTTGGATTTTATTCCAAGTGTGCTGTGATTTAAAGATGATGAAAATATTTCAGGAGAGGAACAGGCCTCCACCCCTAGTGTGAAAGCTAAAACAAGCTTTGAACACAGAGAAAGGAGCTTGCAGAGGTTTTTTGAGTCAGCCCTAAGGAATCCTTAAAAGAGGCTGGCTGTGAAGAAACCCTCCACTCACTCTGCCGACCATGAGTCCAAGTTCCCAAGCTCTGCCAGAGGAAACCCAACTCACAGGAGAAAGGGTGTGGGGGCGGGGGGGAGAGATTCTTTAGGATAAACTTCATCTCCTTGTTCTTTCATTTTGCACACAAAGATAACAATTTCCTGAAAGCAAGCAGTACATTTTCCTTCATACAGGGATGTTCCAAAACTAACATATACCCGCACTGCCATGTTAGTCAGCACAAAAGCTAAATCACCACGCTACTGGAGCACAATGGGCGGCGGTGACTGCCGATGGGTGCTGTGGTGGTGGGAGAACTAGGGGGACGACACCTGAGGGAGAAATCAAATGTACAAAAATGAACAGCAATGTATGAAAACTTAAGAAAAACTAACATATGCTCTTTTCTGGAACACATTCTTTGCTACATTAATGTCGTTTTTCTATTATAAGCAAGTCCACCTGTCCTAATGGTATATCAGCAGCAGTCTCCCTGAGGGGGGCACTCTGGAAGCAGTTGGTCGGAACTCTCTCCATGTCAGTCAGTTTCTCCATGTTACAGGGCAAGGTGAGCGGTACCCTGGGCCCCCAAACCTGCCCACTATAAATGGGTTCTGACATCCAACACATCAAGACAAAACATAAGACCTTCAAGGGAAAGGAAATTTGATACAATTTGTGTGTAATAGGAAGAAAGAGAATATAGTTAAAATAGTTTCTAATAAAGGGCCTCCCTGGTGGCGCAACGGTTAAGCCCTGCACTGTGGAGCTGTCCGCAGCGGCGCCGCGAGTTCGACTCCCGGCCGGGGAGATTCCCACATGGTGCAGCAGACCTCTCCTGCCTCACCCGCTGCTCCCCTCAGCAGTGTATTTCTGATCTGCCTGTTCTGCTCCCTACTCTGTCTCTGGTGAACCCTCTCGCCGCCCCACGCCTCTGGCCTGTACCCCAGCCTGTATGTAAAAAAAAAAAAAAAAAAATAGTTTCTAATAAAACACCCAAAGTTACCTATCTCCTTGTGGCTAAATTCCCAGCCAAACAGAGTTGGCCTGAAGTAGGACAGCTGAGGCCGGGAAAGCTTGCCACAAGCCTAAGCCACCTTCCGGTGGGGAACCATAGAAAAGGGGCAAAAGGGGCCAGGAAGGTCTGGAAGGAAAGGGCCACAATCGAAATGCAAGCCAAGATAAAGATCACATCTCCACAGGTCTCTTACCCACATCTCTGTCTCTTTCAAATGTCTCCTTCCATGTCCCCCCAAGTCCCTGGTACAAGCCCAAGGCCAAGAAGCAAGCGCAGCTTCTTCTGTCTCTCTGTTCCATGTGCCTCCTCCAGGTCTCCAGGTCTGGCTCTCCATCCTTTTTCCTTCCTTCCTCCAGTCTCCTCTCCAGCTTCTCCTCCCTGCACAGCTCCACCCTTCCTTGGGTGGGGCTGGGAACCCTTCACCTCCCTTTTCCCTCGGGATCATCCTGTTACATCCATACTAGCCCTCATCCTTGACTCTGAAAATAAAGCTCCTTTTCCCTCACAGCAATGACTAAAATTTAGGTAGATCCTAGCAAAGTGAGGAAGGAGAAAGACAGTATGGGGGAGCACTTACAATGTTGGGTCCTTGGTCTTATGTAAACTAGACACTGGGAGGTGAAATGCTAGTGGAGCCATTAGCACTTTTGGGTCACATGTCCTCCCTCCTCCCCCAGCATGAAGGCAGACAGGGCAGCTTCAGGTGAAGAGCAGAGAGTGAGATCCTGTGTTTATGTGTTTGAATGAAATCTGCTACACCCAGCACCCTGCTGCTAATTAGAAATGAAGTCTGGCTTTTCTTCCTACCTGTTTGTCCAGGATTCTGACCCCAGACATTGTTTTTTGAAAAGGCTGTCTGGATTTGGAACAATTAGCTGGCACTAATTATTATGGTTACATAAAGACAGTGCTGCCTTATAAATAAAAGAGGAAAATTAACATGAAGCTACATCAAGTTTGGGTAACAAAGGAACAGCCCCCTGAGACTGTTGAGGGTCAGGTCCCAGGCATGGTCAAGCACCCAGGCACACTGAGAAGAGGCAACCATGCTAGCATGTCACACCCAGATTTTTATTTGACCAATAACCACTTGACAAATTTTCCACCAATCAGAACTGCATTGACTGAAAAAACCTCACTCCCATCAAGCAGACCTAACCCTGCCTCTTTTGCCTGTATAAGTATATTCTCCACTGACCTCCTTGGGCATTCTGCTCAAGTGTTCCTTGAGTCTGTATCGCATGGACAGCTATCCTGAAGCCTGGAATGTACTCTACCTGTAATACTGCTGCTATAATACTGAAGCTGTAAAGCATGAGCAGTACCCCTTCAGCAGGGATGGAGAAACAGGGCTGGGTATAAGATGAGGGCTCGTGCTCCCGTGCTCTGCTCACCTCCATCATGTCAGTAAGAAATTGGTCTTTCACCAGAATGACATCGAGAGCTCGAGCAATGCAAAGGTTTAAAAGGCTAAATCTTATTTATGACCTGTATTATTGTCATATAGCTCAACAGATCAATCAGTATGATTTTTTAATAAAGGAAACCACAAGAATATTATACTGTCTATTGGCATTGTAAAAAAAAATCAAGAAAGAGGAAAACTGAGTTTAGAGATACAGAATATGGATATTTACATTTATAAATCAATGAATTCATTCTCCCAATAGATGAGTTCATATTTCACTCTAATTCATGACTTGAGATAATAGGTCCAGTAGTTCATGGTATTGCCACTCTATTATCACGGATACTTACAACAGGGGAGTATGAGTCCATAGTGTAAACATGTGGAATTATATGTTCATTAAATAATATTTAACACAATTCGTTAATGTATTTTATCATGTTTATGAGAACATTTTGCAATTATCTGTAAGACAGTAGAATAATCAATCTATGAGGGCTAATGAGTCCTTGAGGGCATTTAACTACAGAGTAGTTGGCTCTTACCATTAAGCTACCATGGATATGAGCTCTCCTCAAAAGATGTGTTGGCAAAATTAAACCAGAAAGGGAACAAACATGTTTTAATGGGAATTCAACCAGGCTTGCAGAAATGCTGCCTGCCCCCTGCTAGCTGGTCTCCTGGTCTTCAGCAGTAACTCCCCCAGCTCTATTCAAGGACCTAGCTAAGTGGCTGCCTATCTCAGTTTTCCTAGTAGCTGGGCATAGGCACATGGTCCAGAACGGACTGAAGGGCCATAACAGAAGGGTGTGGACTTCCAAAGAGGAGGCTGCAAGATCTGAGACCTCAGGGAAGAGAGCTGTTCTGTTGTCTTTCATTGACTGATATCCAGTATGAATGTAATGATTGGTGTAAAAATGGGAAAGCAAGAGCACGGAGGAGCTTTGCCCCTTTGTGGGGCTGTCATTTGAGCCCGAGTCACCGACTTCCTTAATGGGAAACCATAAACCTTCATGTATTTAGTGATGGTGCTCAGGCTTCTGTCATGAGAAGTGCAATCAATTGTCACAATTGTTTCATTATGAAAAAACAGGTTGCATATTTTTTCTAGACAAATGAGGTTTAAGAAATTCTGGTTTTAACTATCTTAGGTTCTTATCTGTTAATTTGGGATATCGTTCAGAGTATAGACGGATTCTCCAAAAATTTGGAATTCTGGTTAACTGAAAAGATGATGAGTTGGGAACAAGTAGTGAAGAGTGACCCTCAATGAGCTAGAGAATGCAACCCAGAGAGTAGCCAGAGATGCCAGCTCCGGGTTCTGAATCAGTTTGAACCCAGAAGGATGTGGCTCAGGTCTCAGCCCTACTCTAAGCAACACAGTTTAAAATCATTGCACCCCAGGTATGGAGATATGGATTGAAGCTCAACATGGCTTCGCACAATCCCAATTGGACCAGACAATAGAGAGATGGATCAAGGCTCTCTCCTGTACAAGGGGACTAATAATTTCCTGTTCAAGGGGACTAATAATTTCCACCCCTGCTACTTGTAGAACTCAAAGTATAAGAAAGGCTCCAGATGGGTGGGCATGTTTTAGGACACTGGCCTCATGAAGAGTTTCATTAACTGTAGGCACCAAGGGCCTACAAAGTGGAAATATGAATTCTAGAAGTTATCAAGGTAAGTTACTTGGTGGGGGTGTAGAATACTGAAACTTCCACTTACATTAGGATTTAGATTCTAGCATGTAAAACATAAGAAACATATTGTATACATATTTCATCCAGGAATTTGCTTCTCCTATGAGTTCTTTCACAATCTAAAAACAGGTCTAATTGAGACCATGTAAAAAGTCTTCCAAAATGTTTTAAAATTTTTAAGAAGCATTTTTGAGCTATGTGTTTACTTTTACTTCCATTCGTTCTCTTCCTCTCCTGCCCAGGAACATGAAGCTCTGATATGGCATATAGATGCCTGGTCTTCCCTCTTGGTGATCTCAGGCACGACAGTCTGGGTAGGCCAAGAGATGCTGCAGTGACATATCTACCCTGAAACTGCAGTGGGGTGGCTCCTTTCTTGCTTGTGTCACATTCTGGTGGAAGTCAGTGGGTCTTCTTGATGCTGCTTCTGCAAGCAGTGACTCAGAAATCTAAACTTCTTCCACCCTGTGACCACACAAGTCTGAAATTCTTCATCTTAGGACATACAAGGGAGAGAGAGCTTGGATGAGAGTGTTAGGGCATTTTGGGTCTCCAAGTAAGCATGTCACTTCAACTGATAAAACCTAACTATGTTTCTAGTCCAACTACAATTAAAGCTGGGATATGTAGAATTCTTGTGTGAGTTCTCTTGGGAGACAAAACAGGATTTGTGAATGTCTCATTAGTTAGTTGAGAGATACTTTCCTAAACCATTTTTTTCTGTTTCATCCAAACTTGTGCAATCTTAACCCATTCTTCCGGATCCTGTTTCTAGTCATCTAGTCTAAAAAATTAAGTGTCCCAGCATGAACATGAAAAATTATGGTTGCTATTGATTTAAGAACATCCAGAGAGCATATTACATCTTAATGGGAATGTGTATCTGACTTAGACAGATGCTAACAGGCAGGATAGCTGACTGGACACTCTAGCCTAGAATCAAGGCCTGGCTTTGAGAGTTGGCTCTGAGCATCCTTATTTGTCGTGTGGGCTGAGTCACTTGTCCTCATCAATCCTCAATCCTCAGTGTGCACACCTGAGTGAGATGATCATTTATTAAATTTCACAATGAAATTAAATTTCACTCTGCTAGAACTTGGCTGTTGTCCTCCCTGCACTCTGAAATTGTTCTTTCCTTGGTCACCAGGGAAATTGCCAAAGTCAATACATGCCTTTTAGTCTATGGTCTCCTGGAGCTTTTTATCACATTGCAAATAATACACCCCATCTCTTCTTCCAGTCTTTCTCTGATGGCTTATTCTTGGTCTTTGTGGGTGATTCATCTCCACCCATCCCTCAGGTGGGATGTGCCCATTCCTGGCCCCTGCATTCTTCCTGTCTCAGTGTCTTAGCAGCTACATGTAGACTGATGCCACCTCCAATTACAATTTGAGCCCAGAGATCACACTTTGAGTTTCAATTCTTGTGTCCAACTGAGTGTAAAACATTTTGCTGAGAAATATCATAGATGAGGGTATGTGGCTGCAGGAATAAATAAGTTCCTCCAAATTGAGAAAGTAATTTGAGTTCTAAAGACCTCAAGTTCTGAATGAAGCAAGAACATCAATTAATTACACTTAAAGTTTATTAAGGGCAACTTACATACGGGGTCCTCAGCACCAGAACCAGTGGGCAGGTGCTCTTCACCTATGACAGAGACTTCTTACACCCTGCTTAGCACATGTGAGCATTCTGGTGTAAAACTAATGATGCCATATATCCAGGGGGACATGTCATGTGCATCTTTGTTCTAGCAAAATGAATAGAGTTGTAATACAAATGAAGGAAACAATGGAGAAATTGGCTATCTTTGGGAGGGGTGACAATTACTGTCTTGGCCTAAGATGGCATCAATACTGATGGGGTCTGTTGCTTTTCCTACAGTTGAGAACTAAACACATCCAAACCAAAGTTATCTTCACTCTCAAACCTACCTTGTCCCAAGTTCAGCTGCCACCATCACTAAGCCTCTTAAGGAAAGATCATGAAATCATTCTTAGCATTCAGATCTTGTCATTTATCCTCTCAGGTTTTTTTTAGAGCTCTCCTTCATTCCATCCCAAGTGTTTAAGTTCAAGGTTCTTATTTTGTCTCATTGGGCTTGTAACAGCCTTCTGCTTTTCCTGCATCTGTCTGTCTACACAATCCAACCTTCATAATGACACCTATCTAAAACTCCAGCTCTAGGCTTCTGGCCTTGGTTATGCTTGGGGAAGCCTCTCACTCCTCAGTCCCTGCCAGTAATTGCTGAGAGGGCAGGTCCACAGCCCTCAAGAGAAGCTTAGAAACCTAGAGTTTTGAAAAAGTGTGAAATATCACCCATTTAAAAATATTGGCAACTAATCTGACTGTATGACCCAGACAGACACAAAACTAGTCTCTGGACTGAACTAGGCCTCCACCAGCCACCTGGTGCCATGAGCCGAGCCTGTGTCTATACAACCAGATGCTGGCTCCCCCACTCACCCCTTACTCCCTAGGCCTGCTTAGGACTTCAGACCCTAATAGCAACCCCAGGTTTATGGTCTCAAGTCACTCTGTTTTTGATTCTTGCAAACAAACTCACCTATTTCATGCTATTGTTCAAATGACTATAATGCTAAAATTTTTACTAACAGTAATGTAGTTGTTTGAAGTGCTGGTGAGGATGTGGAGAAAAGGAACACCTCCTACATTGCTGGGGGAATGTAGGCTCATACAGCCCTTATGGAAAGCAGTATGGAGGTGTCTCAAAATATTAAACATGGATCTGCCCTTTGACCCAGTAATTCCACTCTTGGGGATCTACCCCCATAATTCAAAAACATTAATTCAAAAAAGAACTTACTCTCCCATGTTTATTGCAGTGCTATGTACTCCAGCTAAATTATGGAAACAACCTGAGTGCCCAGAACAGATGAGTGGATCAAGAAGATGTGGTATATGTACACAATGGAATACTACTCAGCAGTCAAAAAAGATAAACTCATGCCATTGTGGCAATGCGGATGGAGCTGGAAGGGATAATGCTAAGTGAAATAAATCAGGAGAAAGATAAATACTGGACAGTGTCAGTAATATGTGGAATATCAAGTAATTAAATTAAAGGTAAGATAAAAACAAGTTTACAAACTAACCCTTGAAAGCTGACTATAGAAATGAAGCATCCAGAGGGTGCGGGAGCTTGAGGAGTGGGGGGGAAGCACAATGGAACATGGTGGTGTGTTATGGGTGATTTGGTGGTGGATGTACTATGGTGGCAATACCTGATGGGGGAATCCATATTTTACTTCAATTAAAAATGCTGGTAACAGTACACTTGTGGATCTCAGTGCAGCCAAGGAATGACCTCCCTTGGCTATGGAGCCCGCTCTTGGCACAGCCATGGCAGATCTTAGAACAAAGTCCAAGACAGACCTTGGTCTTTGGGAAGAAGTGAGAGCAGAAGATCTTTAACCCGCCCACTCCACTGATTAGACTGTAGCCTACTTTTCTCTAAAATGTACTGGTGGGGCAGGGGGCCCACACCTCTGGTCACTGTTACTGTCTGGAGTGCCCCAGGAACCTTCCCTCTGCTGACTAGTCTGTATGGTTGCTAAGTGTTAATGCATTTGTCCCTAAACATTTTAAGGCCGGCTGTGTGTGCTATTTAAATTATTTAAAAAATTAAATTTAATTGATGTTACAAACTGATGAGTAAAAGGGAAATATGAGGGAAAATATTTAACATAAAAATTAATTTGACTACTTTGGAAAACATGGTGAAAGTGAACTGATTAAAAAGTGATTGCCAAATCAGATCTTTGTGAGACAACTGTAGGGGAAATAAGTGGGGGGTTATAAAAATAGAGAGGAAGCTGTTCTCTGATCGCTTCAGGGCATCTTTCAGTTCTAACTGCACTTAAAGAAAAAATCCCAAACTGGAAATCAAATTTGATGAATTATGTATGTGGCTCTGGCAGAAAGGACCACTGAGACTCCAGAAAAGGCCTTGGCTCCAATCAAAAGATTGGCAAAAAAAATGTTTTAAGTTAAAATGGTCATGATTTTCTGTTTTGCTTTGCTTTTTAACAATTTTCCACTTTAATTTTTTTTCAGGGATTATAAATCTATACTTTTATTAAGACAAAACTGACAATGTGGTATGATGTTTACATTTAAACAGTTTTCACAGAAACCTAACGCGTGCCTGAAAAGATTTTGCAATGGAGCTCTAGATGCAGATCTAGATGAGGTCAAGAACTGATGGATATTAATTTTCAGTATTAAAATTTTTCTCTGTTTTGTATTTTAAAGTGAACACTACTGCAGTATAAACTTTTAATCTCCTGAGACCACGGTTCAAATCATTTACTCTTGAAGTGATTCCTTAGAACTTGTGTTGCCAGTGACTCAACCCTGGCCCCAATGGCTTCAGAATTCAAAACTGTAAAAAAAAAAAAGAGAGGCTCTAAGAGTTTCCGCCTTAAGAAATGGGCCCTTGTCTTTTCCTCCTCCTATACTACCCTCTTCCCCTCCCCAAATACTTCAACCAGTGGCTTGGATGAACAAGTTGGTTTATAACTTCATAACTGAAAAAATGAGAGTTTGTATCAATTTCAAGAATTAGCACCTTTAAGACAGAATGATTGTCCTGTATATACACCCAATAAAAGATTTTCCCTCCTCAATCAGTTTCTATCCCTCCAATGGCACTTTTGGTAGGTTATAACTGGCTTGGTCCTCCTTGCCTTATAAGTTTCAGGAATTTCACAGCTTTTAAACAGTCTCTCACATCCTTATTCATGTTGTCAATAACATTTTTTGAAAGTATAAAATATTTTGGAGATAGAACCAAATCATCATTAGTTGTTTGTTCTTTTCATTGTTTCACTATGCCTCCAATCAGACCCCAAGTTTTAACAAAAAATGATTGTAGGGTAACGAGAGAATTGTCAGGTTTTTCCGCCCTCCGCTCAATGATGGCCCTCTGCAGGCCTATGCGCATGCCTGAGGGCGGGTACCTGGAGTGGAGTGTGGGCCTGTGTGAGTGGGCACACCTGGGACAGAGACTGGGCTTATAAGCAGAAGCAGCAGCAGCGGTAGTGTGGGGTGGTAGGCATGGAAGTGTGGGCGGAGTGTGGCGGAGTGTGGCGGAATGCGATAGATTTCAGTGGATTTGGCAACGACTAACAGAGTAAGTCTGCTTGGACTGATGCTGAGCCTGCTGGGTTTAGGGTGGTTGCACAACAATGATCCTAACCATCTCCCTTCCTCCCCACCCCAAATGATACCCATAATAGTAAAAAACTGCTACACTGTGAAAAAGCAGATTTGACACTAGTGGGAAGAAGGTTGTGGGTCTTTGAAGATCTACAGTATGTTTTTGCTTCATTGATGATTTTTCTCAGCAAAATACAGACTGGGTTGTCTTGAAACACTGAATCTCCTTCTCTTCCTCTGGCATAGGTTGCAAACTCTATGGCATGGAATGGCTTTGAAGTACTTAGGCTGCTACAGGGCACACAACTACACTGACTCATCCAAGGACATCTTCTCAAACCACTTTGTGGTGCCAAGACAAGCAGAAATCCTTGTGCCTCCCTACTGTCAGCTGTGGCAGGGACTGATCCGGGGGAATGTTCGTTAATATCATCTTCCTCCTAGGAGTAGGAAACCCCATCAGCCCTTCCTCACAGTAGGAACGGCAATCTGTGGCCCATGACATTGGCTTTCTTGGCAGAGACCAAGAGCTCATGATGTTGCCATTCAAGATCACCATTACTATCTGGATGTTGGCCATTTCAGACTTTTCCTTTGTGTTGTTTGGTTTCATTATTGGAACCACACTGCACATGCTCTTATCTTTGCTATACCTTTTCTTATCTTTTTGAAGCTATTAATACTAATGTCTTTTTAAGTCACTTTTGTCTTTTTTTAATTAATTTTTTATTGAGATCAACTCACTCTAAATCTTTCCACTGTAGACTTTCATACTCCGATTAGATCATTGTTATTTTTGATAGAGTGCTGATTTTTTAGAAGAGTGGGCTATAAATATGGAAATAAAAGTTACATTGAATTTCTATTGAGAATAAGAACTTATACATACATTTTCAGTGATTTTTATCTCTTATGTTAAATTAATATTATTAAATACCTTCCCCCACATAAAAATGTGCAAAACAGTTCTAATCAGATGTTAATGAAATCAGAGCATTTTTTAAAGTTTTACTTTTCTGAGATATTATTGACCTATTAGTTTCAGTTGTGCAACATAATGATTATATATGTGTACATATTGTGAAACGGTCAACAGGATAAGTCTAGTTTACATCCGTCATCATACATAGTTATAATTATTTTTTATTGTGATGAGAACTTTTAGGGTATTTTTTTTAGTAACCGTCAAACATGCAATTCAGTGTTGTCATCTATGGTCACCATGCTGTGCGTTACATTCCCATGCCCTATTTATTTTGACCCCTTTCACCAGTTTTACCTCCACTCCACCATCTCCCACCTACAGCAACCCCAAATCTTCTCTATTTTTATGAGTTCAGGTTTTGTTTTGTTTTTAAGATTCCATGTTGAAGTTAGATTATAAGGTATTTGTCTTTCTGAATTATTTCACTTAGCATAATGCGCTCAAGGCCTATCCATGTGGTCATAAATGGCAGGATTTCCTTGTATTTCATAGGTGAATAATATTCCTCTGTGTTTGTGTGTGTGTGCACCCAACAATTTCTTTATCAATCTATCCATTGATGGACATAGTTTACTTCCATGTCTTGGCTGTGGTAAGTAATACTACAATGTACTCAGGGGTGTAGATATCTTTTTGGGCTCATGCTTTTACTTCCTTTGAATGAATACCTGGAAGTGTAATTGCTGTATTATTTGCTGTATTAATTGCTCAATTTTTAATTTTTTGGGGATCGATATTATTTTCCATAATGGTTGCACCAGTTTACATTCCCATAGCAATGCACAAGTATTCTCTTTTTTCTGCATCCTCACTGACACTTGTTATCACTTGTCTTTTCTATGATACAGTCTAACAGGTGTGAGGTGATATCTAATTGTGGGTTTGATTTTCATCCTCTTGATGATAAGTGATTTTGAATATCCTTTCATCTATCTGTTGGTCACTTGTATGTTTTCTTTGGAAAAATGCTTATTCAGCTCCTGACTGTTTTTAGTAGGTTTTTTTTGCTTTTTTGCTATTGAATTGTATGAGTTCTTTATATATATATTTGTTATTAACCCATTATCAGATATAGAGTTTACAAATATTTGCTCCCATTCTGAAGGTTGCCTTTTCATTTTGTTGATGACTTGCTTTACTGTGCAGAAGATTTTTAGTTTGATATAGTCCCATTTGTTCATTTTTGCTTTTGTTGTCTTTCATGTCAAATTCCCAAAAAATCATTTCTAAGACCAATATCAAGGAGTGTTCTTTTAGGAGTTTTATGGTCTATGTCCAAGACTTTAATTCATTTTGAGTTAATTTTTGTTTATGGTGTACACAATGTTCTAGTTTCATTCTTTTCCATGTAGCTTTCCATTATTTCCAGCACCATTTATTGAAGAGACTTTCCCTTTCCCAATTTTTATTCTTGGCTCTTTGTCTGGGTTCTGGGTTCTCTATTCTGTCCCATTAAGCTGTGTGACTGTTCTGATTTTCAATTGTCTGTTATTCTCTGTATATGTCACATTTAGTCATCTGCTCATATGTAATAATGGGAGATTAAAAATCTGATCAGAAGCTCTAAGATTTGCCAGTTTTGGTCTTATTTTATGGTGATACAGCAGAACCATTTGGGTGGAGAAATTGCATCATCAGTATCCTTAGGATTTCCCTTGTGGTTAGCCAGTTTATATGAAGAAGGATCTCCCAATCTCCTTCCTGGAGTACACAGCTGAACTGCTAGGTGCCAGGGTGCCTGGGTGTGTCAGTGTTCCCACATTCCTGTTTCCTTACAGCGCTCCTGCTCTAGTGGGGCCTGGCATCTCTCAGTCCAAGAACCTCTACAAGTAAGTCTGGAGTTTTCTGTCAGTCTCCCCCGTCTGGGTTGATAGCAGATGAGGAAGGTCAGGGCCTCTAATTGCTTCTTCAGTATTCTCTCTAATACCACAGAGAATGAAAAAACTCTTGTTTTAACCCCAATTTCACTCTGCTTCACTGTTGCTAGAGCCACTGCCTTCTGAATCATTTGGGAATTATGAAGAGTGGTCTGAATGGCACCTCCATATTCTCCCACTAAAAATGGAGCTGTTGGGGTCTCCTGTGTGGTAGAATACTTGCTTGCCTGCTCTGCGGCATCCACATTTAGCTACTATTGTGTAACCCTATTCTCTCTGTCCTCAGAGGCTTGTGCCTTTTTGAAATTTCTTCTCTGTCCATTTGGTGATGTTTGGAAGGTGGCAATGTATTCAAATCACTAGTTTTCACGGACACCACACACATTTCCTTGTAATTCAGGGAGTATTCCTTGTGGGTAATTCACACACATGATCCATCAGTGTTGATTTAGCACTAAAAGTTACCTATGCTGACCCAGGGTTAAAAGAGGAGTCTGAGTGCTTTTCCGTCCTAATATGCATGCAGGCAATTCTGTCCTCTTTTGAAAAACAAAACAATTTTCAACTACATTCAAAAGAGAGGAACAGTGTATACATTTACCTTTGACCTAGTGGGGATAAGGAGTCCTGACCCCCTTGCATTCAAAAATCTGACTTTAACTTCTGACTACCTAAAACTTTTACCAATAGACTGTTACTGACCAGAAACCTTGTTGGCTAAACAGACTACAACCTGTATTTTGTATGTCAACTGTTTTATATACTATAATCTTACAATACAGTAAACTAGAGAAAAGAAAACGTCACAAGAAACTCATAAGCAAGAGAAAACACATCTATAGTACTGTACTGTGCTGTATTTATTGAAGCCATAAATTTACATCATTCATTAACAGGAGAATCCATGTAGAAGTGGATGCATGCCATTCAAACCGCTGTATTCAAGGCTCAGCTGTGTTGGGGGTGGGGCAGGGGGACACAGGGGAGAGAGGTATTGCCATAAAGTGCTAAGCCTCTTTAAAGCAAGGCCTAGTAGCTCCCTGCTTCTAATGGTGGTGAAAAGAGCTAGCTTGCTGTGTTTATCTGGCACCTTTTCGGCTCAGTTTGCATAATAACAGCCAAGGCAGACCATGTTTCTTCCTTGGGCAAGGAACTCAAAAAGAACGATTATTTTCTTCTCTACTTGATATCAACTCAAGGATTAACATAACAGAGCTATCTAATCAGTCATCCAGTTTATAGTTGGAAAATAAAGTTCAAGTTGATAGCAGATTTTTACAAAAATTCATGTTTATCGTCAGCACAAGAACTCTTTATCCTATGTGGTTTACTTCTTATTTTAGGATATTTTTTTCATATATAAGCTGTCACTACGTTAGCCATAGTTTTTATTTGGTAATTAGTTTTTGACTTTATAATTGATTTTTCTGAATTAGCAAGTGATTTGGGGGTTTTGTTTGCTTCCTTTTAGAAAACTTAAATGAAATCTTGATAAAAGAATAAAGAGATTATATGCATTATTTGCAATTTAATGACTTGTTTCTCTGAAGGAAGCACTTTTGTTATACATGAGTTGGAGGCACACCTGCCTGCTCTGAGGAGTCCAGAGGACACAGCCAGGCACTTGGGTTACAGATGTTTTAATAATGAACAAGCATACCATGACTAAAACAGGAGATGTGCTTTCTGGCAATGCAGTGGTGAAGCAGTTCTTTGACATGTGCAGATGTATATTTAAACATGTTTATATTGCATACCACTTTTGGGAATATACCCAAAGGACACAACAACACTAATTCAAAAGGATACATGCACCCGTATGTTTATTGCAGCACTATTTACAATAGCGAAGGTATGGAAACAACCCAGATGCCCAAAAATAGATGACTGGATCAAGAAGATGTGGTACATATACACAATGGAATACTATTCAGCATTCAAAAAAGATAAACACATGCAATTCGCAGCAACAGGGATGGAACTAGAAGGGATCATGCTCAGCGAAATAAGCCAAAAGGAAAAAGAAAAATATCGAATGACCTCACTTATACCAGGAATATAGAGGAACCAAATACAAGAGCGAGCAACAATCAGCAAGGGAGGGGGTAGGACTGGGGCTCAGAATGGGGGAGAGGGGAGCACAGGGGACTGTGGTGATGGTTCACGGGTGAATTGGTGGTGGGAAACCTATGGGGAATATACAGTAATGTAAAAGACATAAATAAAAATAACAATTGAAAAAAAACACCATGTTTATATTGCAAAGTGCAGAGTAATCTCTTTCCAGTCATTTTTTTTTGAAGATTTTATTTATTTGTAGAAGAACATGGATATAGACAGAGGTGCAGATAGTGAGAGGATTTGTTAGAGACAGGTGAGGAGTGGAATAGGTGGATTTACTGAAATACACTGCTGAGGGAAGCAGCAAGTGAGGCAGGAGAGGTCTGCCGCGCCATGTGTGTCAGCTCCCTGGCTGGGATCGAACTCAGGCTGTAGCAGTGATAATGCTGAGACAAGGCCACCAGGTAGGCCCTTGTTCCAATCATTCTTAATGACTTTGCTTTCTATCACTTCTGGCTTGTTACTAGTTTGAAGTTTAGAAATAAGTTCCAGTTATTTGTTCCTTACTCTCAACAAGCAACAAGCCCACCAAAATCTGAGTGTCTTCAAGACAAATTTTGGTATTCAATGTTTATAGCCTTTCAGTTCTATAATAACTTCATTATTTTAAAAAGGCAATGGAATATACCAGATTGTCTCTTGCCAAAAATAGTTTTCCAATCACGAAACAGTTTTCTTATCAAATTGGCTGCTTCAGAAAATTGTAGGTTGAGGGTACGAGTGTGGTGATGGGAGCAGGGAGAGGCACTGAGCTGTGAAGGTCTGTACTCCAATTAAAGGCCTGCTGTGATGAGGACGAGGATCTGTGCCCCCAGGCAAGGCCTCCCTGTGCTTTATGCTCTTCTTCCCTATCAGTTTCAGAACATTCCCTCAGTACCTGTAGTCCAAAACCAATAAAAAGAAGGAAAACACACAGTATCTAACAAATCTTTGGGTGATTTTCAAAAGCAGAACCATGTTATGGAGTCAATGTCTATTTTAGGCATAGTCAGTGACTCATTGGTGACCTTGCCCACCCAAAAGATAACTTTTAGTCTTCAGACCAGTTCCCAGGTCTCAGAACCCAGAGCTGCAAGCCAAATGGCTTTAATGGCGTTGTCAGCCCCCAGAGCTCATCAGCTTCTCCCCAGTTCCAACTGAGTAGCATGGGGGTGAGGGGCATGGGGTGCAAGACACAAAAGGTGTGTCTAACAAGGTGGTGTGAACTTAGGTAAGTGACTTAATATCTTTGCTCTTCAGTGTCCTTATCTACAAATAAAGATAGTAACAGAACTTGGGGAGTTGCCTTGGGGACAAATATTTTGCACTCTGTAAGGCGTGTGTAGCAGCACATGGAGAATGTTTGGAAAGTATCAGCGTTATTATTGTGGTTTTCTCTTCACAGGCATGGTGTGTGGCATTATTGCGCCCTGTGAGTTACTCTGCCCTTTCCATGTCACTTGAGCTCCTTCCATTAGAGGGGGAACCTACTACCTCCCTTTGATATCAGGTTTGGTCATGCGACTTGCTCTGGGCAGTGTAAATGGTTAGAGTGTCAACATGTTGGTCTCAATCCCAGGCCTCAATCATGTTTCCTCTTGTGCTCCTGAGCACCAGGTCTTTTCCATGAGATGAACAGACCCTGCTATCTTGCTAGTCCAGGGAAGATGAGAGACCTTTGAAGCAGCACAGGCAGCACCCAACCTGCTGCGTGCAGCCAGGCCCAGCAGACCCTTGATGCTGACCAGTGGACACCAGGCTGCCCAAACACGAGTGGGAATGGATGGTTTTGTGTAATCTGGGGGTTGAGGGGTGGCTTTGTATTCAGCATAATTGCGGTAAGGCAGACACATTGGGGAAGTTAATTAAGTTTTAGTTAATTAACTGTTGTGGAAGGCACTCATATAGAATGACACGGAAGCTGAACTGTGAAAGGGTTGACTCAGCTGTGTTCTATGACGCTGAGGCAGACCTGAGAAGGAAACTGCTCTCTGGATTTCACCAAGAAGTCTGGTGTATGATGGTCTGGCTGCTCGAAATCTGCTGAGAGTCTCACTTTTTATTTTTTTAAAGAGAGGCACTCCATTTCCTCAACATCTATCTATTAATATATCGATTTCATATTCTTATTCTCATTCTCTCTCTCACTCTCCCCTCCTCCCTCTGAAAAATTAGCATAGAAAGGACTCTCCTTTTGCTTCACACCCTCTGGAAACCCTGTATTTCTCTGGTTTCTAAAGACTCTGACTACAAAGGATAGGTCAGAATTCAGATCCTGAAAGAGCAGTTAATCTTCCTTCATGCCCAGAATGTGTCACTATTTTTCTAAAGCCATGGAGACAGCTGCGTGATTTAACCTCTGGTATAATCCTGAGGCTTTGTGGGTCACAGACTCAGGGAGGCTCCGTCCCTGCATCAGCTTCCGAGGCGGAGAGAGCTCAGCAGAAGGAGCGAGCTCAGGCGCAGGTGTGGACATGATGCTCCTGGGACCCAAGCACATTTCATCCTGCTCTTGGCTAACCCAGCCTCCTTGACTCCTGGCCTTTTCCCTCAGCAGCTTTTGGGGAGAGTTAGAGAAAGTCTTGTTTGAAATGAGGGAAGGTCTTTGAAATGTTACCTCAGCCAGTTTATTGGAACTATTTTTTTTAGTTCCACCTTTTTCATTCCTCTTCTGTGGTAATTTATTTTGGAGGGACAGAGCTGACATGTGAGGTCAGTGGCTATTTCAGTAAGTCATTATGTCATCTGTAATGGGTATACCACCCTCAAACGCGAACAGCCTACATGCAGGGATATGATCCTAGGGCAGAGGCCACTTGCTGGAAGTGGGTAAGCACCGGTTCACGTGCCCTCAGCAGGATGAGCACGACTCGCCGTCACCGTGCTCTGCATTGCCTTTGCCTTTAAAAACGGCCACACTGAACGCTGCTAGCGGTGGTGGAAGTGGAAGAGCATTGTAGTTAAAACAATAGGGCGAGACATCCCTGACCCCAGCATCTCACAGGTGCTTCCTTAGTTAAGTGAAAGTAGCAGTGTTTGTTGTTTAGAAAAGACCTTTTGTACTAATAACCATTTTCTTAAAATCAGACCATTGCCTCAAAATTAGTATTGGGGTATCTTATTAATTATAACTCAAAGTGAAACGTTGATATGAATAAGCCTAACATGGAGCTATGTGTTATGGGGATGGGGAACTGGCTTCTCCCCAAAGGTAGGAAGTAACTTTCACTGGCAAATAGACCTAGAACTTGAGCTTCTGAAAGCAGGATGGAAGGAACCAGCAGCAAAACTGTCTGCAGAATTACTTAAGTGAGGCCTTATCTCAGAATAGCCAGCTCTGCTGCCTGCTCACCAGTTTCCCCTCAGGCTCCATGATCCCTCATCTATAAGACATGCTGAAGCCAGAGAGGCTTCCTCCCTTCCTTCCTTCCTTCCTCCCTCCCTCCCTCCTTCCTTCCTTCATACCCTTCCCTTCCCTTCCTCTCTCCCATTCCTCCCTCCCTCCCTCCAGCTTCCCTCCCTCCTCCTTTCTTCTCTCTCTCTCTCTCTCTAAAACTGAATTTTTTGATTTAGTAAGAAAGAGGCAGGTGAGTGAAAGCGCACATAAACAGAACAAAAAGGAATAAAAGAATATAGAGAACACAGTGGTGAAGTTTCTCAAAAGTTGAACACATTTGCACCCAGAACAATGGGGTGTCTAGAAGAGAGATGTAGCTGTATTAAGGGTCAATCTGTGCCCAATCAGGTTTCCTAAAGGTCAAGAACATTCAAAACCTCAGACTGACCCTTAACAGCCAGATGTGACAAGTACAGCCTGTACTCACTCATAGCCTCCACCTGCAGGCAAGGCTCCCCCAGGAAAGTCCCCTTTTCCTGACATTGCTCCATCCACCCCTTTCCCACTCCCTACGGGCGCACATTTAATATGTAACATTTCACGCCACAGGAGCAGTCACATGCATGATTAAAAACTCAACCAACCAAGAAAAATGTCATTCTTTCTATAAAGTATACTTTAAAAAAATGACGGAAAAAACTAAAGGCATCATGGACATTTTGTACAACTGTGGCTGAAGAATAGCAAAAACAATTCTAAAAAAATCATGCTTACTATCTAAAAAGGTTCAGAGGCCCAAGAAGGCAGCTGGGTGCTCCCAGAGTGGTCTTCTTTCAACACAAACAGGATCCTGTCATCTTTCCACCCATTACCCAAACTCCTGATATCCTGAAACTACCCAATATTCCTTCCAAGGCTCCTGTGCCCTGGGTTTCTCCCCTCTGTCCTTGAAGTTTAGCAGGATCTTGCCCCTGCCCTCCAATTACCCTTCCTGGGTATCATTCTCCCCTCCATCCACACCCTCCACTGTGTTTCCACCTCCTGTGGAGACTGAGCAAGTCCTTTCCCCTCCGCCTGGACTATTTCCACTCTTTCGACTATAAACTGCAACTTATCCTTTAGGTACCAGCTCAGCTATGGTGTTACCCCCTTAGAGAAGTATCCTGGATTCCCCAGTGGACCCCCTGTTGCAGGCATGTGCAACACCACTTAGAGTTACACACACATTGGCTTGTTTGATTGCATTTCTTTCCCAATATGCTCTCTCTATCTATGACAGCAGGGTTTGCTCACCGTTTGCTGTGCGCTTAACCCTGGAACAGCACCTGCACATAGAATGCTCTCAATAAATATCTGATGAATAGATGGTAAAAGGTGTTTAGTTTCAGATACACTTAGAACATGTGATTGTTGTCACACAAGTTTATTTTTTAGATCATATCAGATCAAATCAATAGCTACTTATTCGTGGGAGGTGGTATGTTACACCAGTTTAAAGACATAATTTATGAAGATAGATTGCCTGGGTTCAAATTCCTTCTCTGTTTCTCTAACTGAGCACACTTGGGCAAGTTATACCCCTGTTCTGTGCTTTGGTTTCCCCATTGGAAAGTGGGAATACTCGTGCTCAGTTCAGGGTTGAGGCCTGAATTAGATATGCATGGTATGCTGTAGTTCAGCACTCATGGAAGTGTTCAGATATTTTTGCTTGTTGCAAGCATGGGAAGTGAGGTGTCAATGGCTGACCCAGGTTTAAAATGATAAATCTGCTTGAAAAAAGAGGTTAGGAAGTTGTATTTGCCCAGGACTTACACTTACAACCTTGATTTAAGTAAAGTATCTTGGAACATCCTGACATTGTTCAAGCGGGCTGCCCCATTCACCCAACATGCCAGGGACAGTTTCTCCAGGAGGCTGAGGCTTTTACTTCCTGCCTCTGGGAAAGAATGTCATATCCAGGTTATCTTGGAAGACCCATTTCTGTGGCCAGACTTAAGCCAAATGCTACTGGGTAGTTCAGCAATTTGATGTGCTGGTTTGGTTTTTAGCTCACTGGTTTTTGTCAGTGTGTAATTCCTATTAAGGTTCATGTTGACTTAAGAAAAATAATTTCTCTCTCATCTATTTATATATCCATTACCCTCTGAACTACCTGGCTTATAAAACTGGCTTGTAAAAGGAAAATAACATTAAAGATTTGTCCAGTCAGGGTCTTATTGTTGATTTTGGTTTGTTCCTGAGCTTGGTCTCTATTCAAATGATTCAACCTATTCAAGTGACTCTTTACAGTTCATATAGTTCTGGAATCATGCAAATCGGCACAGATCATGTCTGTATCTCCAGAACAGCACCCTGAAGGTGAGTTGCTCTGTGTGAGCAGTTACAGAGCTCAGGGAAAACAGGTGGTAGAAAAATAAGAGTGGGGTCAAGATTTGGGGTCACGTGTTCAATGGAAGAACTCTGTTTGAACAGGGAACCATTTAGGACATGTTTTTGCATTACCTTTTTACTGATTTGTCAATTTTCTTTCATAACTTCTTCACTGTTAATACTGGGAAGGGGGTTCTGAAGGGAGGCATGACATGTTAGAAAGATGTGGAAACATATAAAGCACCATTTGCAAAGACAACAAAGAAGGCTGAGAGCAGGGAACACAGGCAGAGTAAACAGGAGAGATGGTGCCAACACTGTTAACAGATTGGCCATTAAAGGGAACATTGAAGACAAGCCACCACAAGAAGCTGTGATAACCCTTCCCCCAATTTATGAAACAGACGGAGATCAAACAAAGGAGGTCAGGGTTAGAATTATCTATAACAGCCTTGCATTTGGGTTCAGTAGAGGAAGTCAAATGACGGTTAAGGGATTAGGGCTATTTTTAGTGAAAGCAAAGAAGAAAAACCCGCAGGAGTTTGTAGATTCCAATGTGAAAGATAAATTATTTGATGACCTCTGCTACAGTTGCCGAGAGACTCTGGCAGCTTAGCATCTTTACGGGACCCAGATGGGGAAAAGAAACCCAGCAATATCAAGAATAATTTACCAAGAGGGAACTGATAAATTGAGATACCACTACTGGTGGTCAGGGAGCATGGCTGAGACATGTCAAATAAAGGTTTCTTTATGAAATGACTCAATTTAATACATTTTTCAGTGTTAATAGTTAAGTTAGTCAATGGGCAGCATTTCACAAAGGGGGAGACCTAGGCATTGAATGGGTGGACTGCTTGTCAGGGGAGCATGAGGACTGAAATGTCCAGACCAAGGCCAGAGACCCTGATGCTCTGTCAAGGTGGAAGAAGCCTGCAGTGAGACTCATACCACAGCCCAAGTCTCCCAATCTCAGAAAGAAACAGACAAAGCCGAGTGGGCAACATGTTCTGCCTGTGAAAGCATGAACCAATTCAGACTCATTTTCCAACCTAAGGGACAGAACTGGGCACTGGTGGAAATGACCTATGGCAGAGACCCGGGGTCCTGGAGAAGACAGAACAGGGATTGTGTGGGCTGGTGATGGGTGATGGTGGTCTGGTTAGTGCTAATCAGGCAATAAACACCAAAATCAGGGTGTCTTTTGGTCGGGGGATGGGATGGTGGCAAAGTAGGACTCTAATGAATAAGTTCTGGCATGAGATGTAGCTTTACAGGGATGGAGGACTTGGGGAAAAGATGACTGGAAGAAGATATTGCAGAAGGATGTTAGAGGTGAAGGTAAAGCAAGTAAAGAGAGGATGACTGGACTTTCAGGCAGTATCTCATTCATTTTCAACTGTCCAGATTGACATGGGTTTATGACTAGACCAGCAAAGGATGCTAGAGCCTTTAAATTGCTGTGGGGTAGTACCCCAAGGTCCAGTAAAAAGGAAACTGCATAAGCAGTCAAGTGGGTGTTTGGAAATCCAAAGTTACTTTTAAGATGATCTTCCCTTCCCAATGAGAAGTGAATCCCCAATGAAAGGACGTGACTTTCCCCTTCACTGGGGATTGAGAAGTGCTCTGGGATTCTGAAATGGACTTGGGAGCCAAGCAGGAGTTTCCCACACACTGGCCACCAGCATGTGGCTCTTGCACAACTGTCCTTTGGCCTGCACACAGGCTTCCTCATTTCAAAAGCTCTTCAAAAACCGCTGCAGAGTCATGGGCCCTGGCTGGTTTGTTAAGCCTGGCATGTGCAGAATAAGTGCCTGAAGGCTCCTGTGCCCCGAATCTGGAGGGCTCCCTGCTCACACCCACACTCTAGTCAGAGCTGTACCACCTGCCCCTTTACCTCTCTAGCCCTGATGGGGGAAAGGGCGGCCTCAGCCAGGGGAGAGAGCAGAGCCCAGTCTCAGTGCCCTGAGGAGGGGCTGCTCTTTTGGCTTTCTCCTGGGATCACCAACATTGGTCAGAAACTGAAGTCATGTCCTTACAGATTCACTTCTCATTGGGAAGGGAAGGTCATCTTTACAGTAACTTTGTTCCTTTCTTTTTATTGAGTGAAATTTTGCTTACAGGGTTATGCGTGTTTTAGAAGGTATAGGATCTCCCCCTTCAGGTGCTGTTACTGTATCACACCACCACCAGATCCTCAGTTGTTTTCCACTACTAACCATTGTAATAACAGCAGGTTCCACTCCTCCCTCCTGATTTGCTTACTGACTTTTTGTTATCTGGAATGAATCAACCGTTTAAAACAGATGTGTGGCTGACACACAGTTTTGTCCATCTCATCCTCAGGGGAAAACCGTCCACCACACTCAGGGATCTGGAAGACTGTGCCCTGTCCAGCTGTGCCAGTGTCACACAGTGCCCAGGTGTCCACAAAGTGGCATTTTCCAGATCACATATGGTTCAAACTTTGTAGAGTAAAAAATTTTTTTTAAATCACTGTATTTGATGCAAACCTATTCCCCCCCGCCCCCAAAGAGTCTGTTTAACGGGCTCTGAGACCCCAAACTTTGCTCAGTGGAAAAACACAAGGAAAAAAGAAACCAAGCCCTGCTGGGGGGCAGGGAAAGGAATGTTTCAGTTGGCAGGGGGAGGAGGAGGAAAATTTTCAGGGACTTATAGGGCATTGGGGGCAGGGATGTAACCCAGGATTTGAGGGATGAACTCCAGGAGGCTGGGGGTGGACCCCAGCAGGTGGGGTGGACCCCAGGAACTGTTGGGTGCCGCCTCTGGAGTCTAGGGATGACCCCAAGCAGCTGGGGGAGGGTGGTCCCCTGCGGATAGTAGTTAGAACACTGGTGCTGGGGTGTGAACCCCAGAAACAGGAGGGTGGACCCTAGGAGCAGGGGGTAGTTGAGGAGGGCCTGGATACCTCCATGTGGTGAGCCCACTGTGTGGCATGGGTAGCAGCAGCAATCCTCCTAGTGGGGGTGGAGGCAGAGACTCAGGTAGACTGCGAAGAAGGGGCAGGCCATTCATCAGTGGAAGTGGGGGCTCCTCACCCCAGGAGGTCAGTCCAACAGGCAGGCTTAGAGTCAAGGTGGGTGTAGGTGTGTGTGTGGGGGGAGGGGGTGTCTTCATTTTAAAGTAGAACTGCAGGAAGAGATGTTTGGTTTCCCGAATCCAGTGAGTCCAAAACTTGCCTCCTTGTCAGTCTCCTTGCTGGCCACCTTGAAGGCCGTGGTCTCACAGGGCTCTGCAGCATCGGCAGGGACTGCAGAGCCCGCCAGCGCCAGTGCGGGGCTTCTGTCCTCTGCTCACAGGTGGACCTGAAGCGGTGGAGGCGGCAGGATGCGCTGGGCGACCCCAGGGCGGTCTACGTGGAAGAGGAGACTCTGCAGACCCATGTCCGTGCCTCTCTGCTTGGTCACTGTGTAGCCAGGGCGGCCAGTCTTCACGAACTTCTTTACTTCTTTACTTCCACTTTGACCTTCTCTGGTGTGGACTGGGCGGGGCCTCCTTAGCCTTCTTGGAGTTCAGCTGGCCTAGGTGCTTTTCTCTCAGGTGTGGCAGGTAAGCTCTCTGGTTGCTCAGTGTCAGGCCCACTGCATTCGCAAGAGCCCAGGTGGTGGTCCATAAAGTAAGGGTCCTTACACCTGTCAGGACTCCAGGGCCTCGGGCTGAGCCACTCCCGCCTTCAGGATCCGGTAGCTCTGGAGGTCAGGGTGGGAGAGGGGAGCCCCCCCCCTCCAGATCTTGTCCCTCCTCCCCCCAGGGAGATTCTGGAAATCCAGGGTGAGGGTCTCTGGCTTAACTGGGTGGGTGAGAAATTCCCAAGACGCTGTGCTGCTGTCGTTTTGTTGTTGTTGTTGTTGTTTGTTTTGTTTTGTTTTTTTCAGTTGCCCCCAGGACTTCATTCTCAAGAAAACCCTTTGATGTGCAAATGCTTCTGTGCTTTCCTAAGCAGAAAATACAAAACGTAAGTCACCTCCTGATGACTCAGGGATATCATTATGAACACCAATTACAAAGCTCTAAGGCTCCCTGGGCTTAGAGAAATGCTGTCTCCTCCAGTGAGCAAGCCCAAACCTCAGTGATGAAGAAACAAATACAACTAGAAAACAAGCAAACCAGACAGCTCTACACATTGCTCTTTCCTAATTAAAACAGCAAATGTTCATTGCAGAAAACTGCTATGTACAAAATAACAAAGGAAAGTTAAAAATTATTAAAGTGAGACTTAAAAATGCCTTTTTGCTACCAGCCATTACTATCACTATTTTGCTGCTATCTGTGGCTGCTTCTGTTAAAAATCTCTCTGTTTCTACGTAGGGATTCTCATCTTTCCTTCAAGGTAATGTAACTGTACTTTATGACTACCGCTTTTATTTCTCAGTAAAATGGTGGTGTGCTTTCCATGAGATAAGAGACATGTCATCATGAATGCATAAAAAAATTCCTCTATATCCTCTTCAATAAAAATAAAATTGAGGCAATTTAGAAAGTATCTTACAGATAATATTGTTAATTTAAGTCTATAGGAAGTTGATGAAATTGGCAAACAGTCCTTAATCTCTTTGAGTCCTTTTCATAGCTACTCTCAAAAACTTCAAAACTTTGCAGGTAGATTCTAGAACGGAAGGTGTTGGCTGTCTTAGTCTTTTTGGACTGCTTTAAAACAAAATACCATAGACTGGCTTAAACAACAAAAATTTCTGTTTCACAGTTCTGGAGGATGGACTTGCAAGATCAAAGTGGTGGCAGGTGTGGTTTCTGGTGCACGCCCACTCTGGTGTGCAGAGGGCTGCTTTCTCCCTGTGTTCTCACCTGGTGGAGGGAGAGGAAGCTCTCTCTTCTTAGAAGGGCACTAACCCCTTCATAAGGGAGCTGCTCTTATGATCTAATCACTCTAAGGTGGGGGGGAATCCCTCAACCCCCACCTCCAAATACCATCATATTTGATATTAAGGCTTCAACATACGAATTTGTGGGAACACAGAACATGCAGTCTGTAACATGGAATTACCTTAGAAACAAATCCGAGGCCCAGAGTCCTAAGGATGATAGAGTCCGTTCTTGTCATTATTCCTTCTCTTTGCTGCAGG
This sequence comes from Scalopus aquaticus, assembly GCA_004024925.1. NCBI lineage: Eukaryota > Metazoa > Chordata > Mammalia > Eulipotyphla > Talpidae > Scalopus > Scalopus aquaticus. The sequence goes on from PVIJ01005291.1 coordinate 78,863, forward strand.
GTCTGCCCTCCTAAAGGGCAAGGTGATCACGATGCAGGACAGCCCTTTTCAGGGGACCAGCTATTCACACCTGCAAATTGAGGAAAAAGAGCAAAAGCACAGGTCCGGCCTGGAGGAAGGACTACACCCAGGTCAGCTCAGAAGCAGCCAGTGGTCCTAGATGCATATAGTCGTAGGCCGCACAGGGTAGCCCTGTAACAGGGTGGTCCTCAGGAAAAGGGGAGCTTCTGGTTCCCTTCCCCACCCAAGGAAGGGTGGAGCTGAGCAGGGAGGAGGAGAAGCGGGAGAGGGGATTGGAAGAAGAAAGGAAGAAGGATGGCGAGCAAGGAGACCTGGAGGAGGCACATGGAGCAGAGGGACATGTGAAGAAGCTGCACTTGCTTCTTGGTCCTGCACTGGTTGAAACAGATGTGGCTGAGAGACCCGTGGGGAGGTTAACAATGGCAGCTTTTATGTTGATTTTGATTTTGCTCCTACTGTCCCAGACGTGCTGGGGCCCCTCTGCCCCTTTCCTATGGGTCCCCACCAGGAGGTGCCTTAGACTTGTTACGGGCTTTCAGGCCTCAGTGGCCCTGCTTTGGACCAACCCTGTTTGGCTGGGCATTTACTCATGAGGGGATGGGTAACTTTGGGTGCTTGATTTGAAAACTATGTTCTTTATCTTTCCCTTTTCATCTCTTTTTTGCACACTAATTTTATTAATGTTCTTTTTGATTAAAGGTCTTATGCACTAGAGTATGTTTTGTCTTGATACGGTAGATGGAAGAACCTATTTAGAGAAGGAAGGTTTGGGGGTTTGGGCATGTCCCTCACCCTATGCCGTAACAACCCCACAGGAACAGTCTCCAGATGCGCTGCCCAGGCCGCCTTCCATCTGAAGACTGCAGGTGGTTGTGAGGGGTGTCAGAGTCTGACCCCACCAACCCAGTGTTAACAGAGAGGGGCTGGGTTTCTTTTGCCTTTGGCACTTGTCATCCTCTGGCCCTAGAGTGCTGAGGCTATCTTTCCAGGGGGTGGCAGCAAGGAGGGCCACCTCGCTGAGTAGGACGGTGGGCTCCAATCTCTATCCACTGGAGCGAGAAAGAAAATAATAGATTTCAATTTATATTCATTTTTAACCTTAACATTTTATTTATTATTTTTTTAAATTTAATTTATATCCTTTACATTATTGTGTATCCCCTGTACATTTCTCACCACCAATTCATGAGTGAACCATCACCATAAATTTCTAGTTTTTTCTTCCTCACTTTTAATATCTTCTGTGTACGTGTGTGTGTGTGTGTGTGTGTGTGTGTGTGTGTGTGTGTGTGTGTGTGTGTTTGAACTTAACATGCCAGATCTGGGTAACTTTATTCAGGATTCTAAGAATATTCTAAAAATCACTAAGATTTTGACAAAAATTATCACCAAAGCACTATACATTTTGATACTTTTTTAAAAGTTCACTTGTGAAAATTAAAATTTTTTTTAATTCCGTCTAGTGTCAACATTAACCACTGAATCAAATCCATAAGTAATAAATATTATTTTCCTTCTTAAGTTCATCATATTTTCTTAAACAGGTTACCACCTTAGTAAAAAATAATTTTGTGGTAGTATATAAATGTAAAACAAAATTTGCCATTTTAGCCACGTTAAGTGTATAAATCAGTGGCATTAATTACATTCACAATGTTAAACAACCATCACTACTCTTTCCAAAAGTTTTTATCCAAAAACTGGAATCTCTGTACCATTAAATAAGTCCTCCCACTACTTCCTCCCAGCCCCTGGGACTTCTAACCTACTTTCTGTTTCTATGAGTTCTGCAATTACAGATTGTTCATGTAAGTGGAATAATACAGTATTTGTCCTTCTGTGTCTGGCTTATTTCCATTTAGTGTAATATCTTCAAGTCTCATTCATGTATGAGCATGTATCAGAGCATGTTGAATAATATTCCATTGTATGTATAACCACAGTTTGCTTATCCATTCCTCTGCTGGCGGATACTTGGGTTGTTTCCAGTTTTTGGTTATTATGCCTAATGGCTCCATGATGGGTGCATATGTGTTTGTTTCAGTCCTTGCTTTCAATTCTTTTAGGCATATAATTAGGAATGGAATTTTTATTCTTTATCTTTGAAAATGCCAATTTTTGTTTTCTATAATATGTTAGTAGAATAACAGATATAATTTATAGATTGTTGTATGCATTTTGAGGACCTCAGAATATTTTCTGAGAGAAGAAAATTTAAAAAGTCAGGAAGTTACCCTATTAGAGCTTCATGCTGAGATTCTGGGGACCACAAGGCTAATTTCCAGTTTTCTAGCTCCCCTCAGTTTACTTGGGGTGGTCACAGTGGATGCCTCTTCACCTGATGTCACTGTTAATAGAGCCCCTTGCTCCTGCACAAAGGCCCTTACTACCCTGGATTCCTGCCCTGGCTGAGAGGCTCACGGCACGGCTAGTCATCAGCAGAGTCAGGGAAACACAAGAATCTTCCCGTGTCTGGAAATCCGCTTAGGAGGCTTCAGGACATGCAAGAAAACCTGTTTTTCCCAATGGCCAGTTTTTGCATGTCTGAGGTATGACTGTCTCTTTAGTGCCCTCTTACCTTTAAAGCAAGGGAAAGAAGAAGACCAGCTGGCAATCCTGACTTCAGGATTAGAAGAGCAACCTCTGACACATTGGATAAATCATTCATCAAGTGGAGAAAGCACATATCCTACACACCTAAACCTCAGAGCTCCTTAAGCTGGAAAGAAGGTTAAAATGGCTCCCTCAATCATATTACCTGTGAGTTGGCTAGCTGAGGGTGGCTAAAACCAAAAACACTCTGTTAAAAAATTTTTGAACTACTGCTTCATCACCCAGTCATAGCAAACCACTTATATTTCAGTTTTTACATCCATTTGAATCTATATGCATGCCTTCTGTGGTTGTGATATGTTCACTTAAGATTTCTTTTGAATAAATTCTTTTCTTTTAATTTATTTTATGCATACAAACTCAGGTGTAAGCCAGAGGTGTGGGATAGTGAGAGGATTCACCAGAGACAGAGTGGGGAGCAGAACAGGCAGATCGACTGAAGTACATTGCTGAGGGGAGCAGTGGGCAAGGCAGGAGAGGTCTGCTACTCCATGTGGGAATCTCCCTGGCTGGGTATCAAACTTGTGCTGCAGTGGCTCTGGATAGCTTCATAGTGCTGTGACTTAACCCGTTGTGCCACCAGGGAGGCCCTTGAATAAACTCTTAACTATTCCCTGTGTGCTACATGTACCAATTAAGCATCACACATGTCCTGTTCCTTGAGGGGGCTTCAAGGGAGAGCTACTGAAGCCACACGAAAGATTGGATTTTTTCCCCTCATTTCTTTACAATTTTTTGTGTTTAGTTTTTTATGACCTTGTAAACAAAATGTGCCTAATTAAAAATAAAAATGAAATCCCATTCCATATAAACATTTACAGCAATTTAAGCAACACATATACATTATAGAAAAAAGGCAGGGTCCTGAGGATTATCTAGAAATCACTAAATTTTTCTTAAATATTCACTTTAGGTGCTGTTTTACCAGCACAGGTAAAACAGCATTCTTATTTTTAAGTATCAGTATCAATGTATTGTATTAATGATCACAGTAAATAATCTTGTGATCTAATCAGTAATAAAAGTTTGTCATGTAATATTGTCACTTGAAAGATCTTTGAGTATGTATATCTTTCTATTTACTCCTATTCACTCCTTATTGTTTACTTTTTCATTTCCCACCTCCACCACCCCTGTGTCCCTGGTCTCTTTCTCCTCCTTCCCTCTTAACCTCAGAGCCCTCAGGATATTTACAGATGTCTCTGGTGTTTGAAAGTGTTTTATGTTATCAAGTTGTGCACTCTGTAAATGTCCAGTACTTGTTTTTATCATTCTGACTTACTTTGCTCCACATAATTCTCTCAAATTCCCTCAATTTTGATGAAAATAGCTGCATTCCATCCTCACCGTGATGTGGATAGACCCGATTTTCTCGATCCTTTGTCTGTCAGTGGACATGTGTGCGGCGTCTGTGTCCTGGCTATTTTAAGTAATGCTGCTATGAACATTATTGAACATAAGGGTTTTGTGTTGATTTTCTGGATGGATGCCCAAGAAGGTAGGTTATTGCGTTGTTCAGTGTTTCCACTTTTACGTTTTTAAGGTGAATCTGGATTGCTTTCCATAATAACTATACCAGCTACATTCCCACCAACAGTGCCTTTTCCTCTGCAACCTCTCCAACACCTGCTGTTGGGGGTGGTTGTGCCAGGCCCAAGCCTGGCCAGGTTTTGGATGCTGGAAAATGGGAGAAGAGTCATGGAGCCGTCTGCAGGTCCAACAACAATTCTTTATTGCTGCAATAGGAGACTAGGTACACAAGTGGCCGCAGCCGTGGCAGTGAGCCACACACTCTCTCTCAGGACAACTGATACATTTTTCCTGATACGTTTTTCCTTGCGTGAGGGATACTATCAAGATTAGGGGATGTCTGCTGAGTTTGCTGTATCCAGTAGGCCTCCTGAAGACAAAAAAGAGCCTGAACCTCTCCATGTTCCTTTAGCCTGTTTCTTCATGTTCCTCTAACCTCACAGGGATCTTTTTAATATGTACCATTCTCACAGGTGTGAGAAATTTCATTGTGACTTTTAATTTGCATCTTTTTTTTTTAAAAAGATTTATTTATTTTTATTTATTTATGCATACAAGAACTGGAATGTAGGCCAGAGGTGTGGGGAGGGGGGAGAGAAGATTCACCACAGACAAAGTAGGGAGCAGAACAGGCAGATTTACTGAAATACACTGCTGAGGGGAGCAGCGGGTGAGAGAGGCGAGGTCTGCTGCGCCATATATGGGTTAGCTCCCTGGCTGGGATGGAATTCAGGCTGTAGCAGTGATAGCGCGGAGCCTTAACCCCTACGCCATCAGGGAGGACCCAAATCTGCATTTTTCTTATTAGAAGTCATGATGAACATTTTCTCATATGTCTGTTGGTCTTTTGGAATTCCTCTTTGGTGATTGTCTGCTCAAACCTGCCAATTTATTAAGTAGGTTGTTTGCTTTTTTATTGTTGAATTTTTTGATTTGTTTATATGCCTTGGATATTAATCCCTTATCAGATATGTGTTGTGTAAATATTTTCTTTCATTCAGTAGGGTATCTTTTTCAATAGGGTATCATTTTGGGTTTTTTCCCACTGTATAGAAGTTTTTAACATTAGGTGATCCCAATCATTTATTTTGTTTTTAATTCCAATGTCAGAGGGGTTGAGTCTCCAAAAACATCTTTATCATTGATATCATGGAATGTTTCCCCAAGGTTTCCTTCTATATATTTTACTGCTGCAGGTCTTACATCTAAATCTTTAATCCATTTGGAGTTCACTTTTGTACATGAGTTAATGAATAATCCAACTTCATTCTTGCATGTGGGGCTTTCCAACTTTCCCAGCACCAGTTATTCAAGAGACTGTCTTGTCCCAATTTTATGGTCATTGTTGCTTTATCATAGATTAGGTGCTGGTATGTACCTGAATAATCTCTGGGCTTCTGATTCTGTTCCACTGGCTATGTGCCTATTTTTGTGTTAATACCATATTGTTTTTAGTGCTGTTGCTTTCAAGTGAAGTTTGAAGTCAGGTGATGGGATTCTTACATCGCTTTCCTTTTCTCTCAGGACTGCATTTGCAACTTGAGGCCTGCTGTGGTTCCATATGAATTGCAATTTTTATTTTTTTGCTTCAGTTTCTTTCAAAAACATTGCTGTTATTGTAATGAGGATAGTCTTAAATTTATAAATCATTTTAGGCAGGATAGTCATTTTGATTATATTGATTCTCCCCATCTTAGAGCACAGGATATCCTTCCATCTCCTAATGTCTCTAAGTCCTTTAATAACATCTTGTAGTTCTCCTCTGATAGGTTCTTTAACTCCTTATTTAGGTTACTTCTGAGGTATTGATTTCTTTTTGAAACAATTATAATTGGAGTTATTTTTCTTGATTGATTATCTTGTTTGTTGTTTGTATATAAAAAGGCTATGGATTTTTGTATGTTGATTTTATAACTTGCCACTTTGTTGTATTCATTTATTGTTTACAATGGAATCTTTAGGATTTGGAATCTTTAGGATTTTCTTTATCATATCTGCAAATAGTGAGTTTCACTTCTTTTTCTACTTGGCTTTCCTTCATTTCCTGTGTTTGTCGGATAGCTCTTGTCAAAACTTCTAGTACTAAGTTCAATATATAACTTGGCTTACTCCCTATCTTAGGGAAAAGCTTTTAGTTTTTCACTATTGACTTTTATATTGTCTTTTGTTATGTGTTATATAGCCCTTCTCTATTGCAGTAGGTCCCTTCTATTCCCATCTTGTTTAGATTTTTTATCATAAATGAGTACTGAATCTTATTCAATGCTTTTTCTGCACCTATATTATCATCACCTTTTATCTTTTATTGATATGATATATAATGTTCATTGATTTGTGTATATTAAACTATCCTCTGCATCTCTTGATGATTCTCACTTGATCATGGTGTATAATTCTTGTGACATATTGTTGAATTCAATTTGTTAGTATGTTGTTAAAGATTTTTGCATCCATGTTCATCACATATATCAGTCTATAATTTACTTTTCTTTTGCTGTTTTTATCTAGTTTTGTTATTAGGGTAATGTAGGCATGTAAAATGTATAATGGAGCACTATTGCTTCTTGTATTCTTAAAAACAGCTCAAGCAAGTTGAGCATAGTTCTTTGAAGATTTGATAAAATTCATTTGGTGCTGGATCTTTGTTTTGGGAGAAATTTTTTATTGTTTCAATATTCATTCTTGTGATTGGTTTGTTAAACGCATCTGTTTTTTCTTGGGTTATTGTTAGTAGAATATATTGATCTAGAAATGTATCCATTTCTTTAAGGTTATCAAATTTATTGGTATATTGCTATTCCTAGTAATCTCATGATCTTTTGTATCTCTTTCCTTTGTGGTTCTGGTATTAATATTTTCTCTTTTTGCTTTGCTAATTAGTGATGTTTGTCAATTTTGTAATCTTGAAGAGTCAACTCTTAGTTTCATTGATTTTTGATATAGTCTTTTTGATCACTAATTCTTTTATTTCTACTCTCAGTTTTATTATTTCCTTCCTTCTGCTAAGATTGAGTCTTGTTTGTTCCTCTTGTTCAAGTTGCTCAGATGTGATATTTTATTATTATTATTATTATTTATTTTATTTTATATATATTTTACATCATTCTTCCTTTTTGTACATGCATGCTTTCTTTCTCAAGTGTAGTCCCCCAAAATTCCCACCAACAATTCACCCATGCACCATCACCATAGTCCCTTGAGCTCTTCCCGCCCCTGTTCTGCTTCCTCTCCCTCCTTCTACCCTACAGAGTGTCTCTGATTAATTGTTGCCTGTTAATTTTGTTTTTTAATTTATTATAATCATTTTTTTCCTGATCCCTTATTTGGTTACCCTACATTCCTCCTATAAGTGAAACCATCCAATATTTTTCTTTTTCCTTCTAGCTTACTTCACTGAACCTAATCCCTTCCAGCTCTACCCATGTTACTGTGAATGGCATGAGATTATCTTTTTTGCTTGCTGAATAGTATTCCAACGTGCATAGATACCACATCTTCTTGATCCAATTATCTATTTTGGGCATTTATGTTGTTTTCATTACTTACCTATTGTAAATAGTGCTGCAATAAACATAAGGGTACAGGTATCTTTTTGAATTAATGTTTTTGTGTCCTTTGGATGTATTCCTATGAGTAGAATTGCTGGGTCATATGGTAGATCTATTTTTAGTAGTCTGAGGAGCCTCCACACAGCTTCCATAGTGGTTGGACCAGTTTGCATTCTCATCAGCAGTGTAGGAGAGTTTTTTCTTCACATCCTTGCCAACATTGTTGTTTCCTTTTAATTTTAATATGTGCCATTCTCACTGGTGTAAGGTGGTATCTCATTGTGGTTTTGATTTGTATTTCTCTGATTACAAGTGATGGTGAACATTTTTTTCATATCCCTGTTGGCTATTTGCATTTCCTCTTTGGAGAAATGTCTTTCTAGCTTTTCTGCCCATTTTTTGACTGCATTGGTTACTTTGTTTTTAAGTCGTGTGAGCTCTTTGTAGATCTTTGTGATCAGTCCCTTATCAATAGTATTGTGCGCAAAAATTTTCTCCTAATCAGTAGAGCGTCTCTTTGTTTTAGTTAATATCTCTTTTGCTGTACAGAAGTTTTAAATTTGATGTAGTCCCAGCTGTTCATCTTTTCCTTCACTTTCTTTGCTTTGAGGGATGAGTATTTAAAGATGTTACTGAGATACATGTCACTTAGTATTTCACCTATATTTTCTTCTCTATATTTTATGGCTTCAGGTCTTACATCCAAGTCCATTTTGAGTTGTTTCTTGTGCATGGTGTGAGGTAGTAGTCTAGTTTCATTGTTTTGCATGTAGCAGTCCAGTTTTACTAGCACTATTTATTGAACAAACTCTCCTTGTTCCATTGCATATTCTTTGCACCCTTGCCAAAGATCAGTTGTCCATAAATACGTGAGTTTATTTCTGGGTTTTCTATTTGATTCCATTGGTCTGTGTGTCTGTTTTTGTTCCAGTTTTAATTATTATGACTTTGTAGTATAGTTTGAAATATGGGAGTGTGATACCTCCATTCTCCTTCATTTTGGTCAGGAGAGCTTTGGCTATTTGAGGTTTTTTGTGGTTCCATATGAATTTCATCAATAATTGTTCTGTCTCTTTGAAGAATGTCATTGAAATTTTTACTGGAATAGCTAATCCATAAATTTCTTTTGGCAGGATGGCCATTTTGATAAGGTTAATTCTGCCAATCCATGAGCAGGGGATGTCTTTCCATTCTTTGTGTCTTCTATTTCTCTTAACAATGTTTTATAATTTTCTTTGTATAGATCCTTCACCTCTTTTGTTAGGTTTATTCCCAGGTATTTGATTTTATTTTTTGGTTTCAATTATAAAAGGGATGGTTTTCTTGATTTCTTCTTTGTATTGATTGTTAGCTTATAAGAAGGTTACTTATTTTAGTTTGTTGATTATATGTCCTGCTACTTTACTAAACTGGTGGAGATATTCTTCCATGTCCATGTTATTGGATTCTGGAGGGTGACTTTCTTTTTGTGGTGTATTGTTCCCAGAAGGGCCTGCTTGATCATTTATAATTTTCTTTATTCCCATTGTTACCCTTCAGCTTTGTTCTGTTCAGAGTGCCCCTGTACCACTGGTGCTGTTGGGCATGACTTCTGATTTCTCTTACTGAGGTGTGAATGTTTCTACCAAGTGTCTGAGCTGCTGTGGCTGGATACACATCTGGACACTCTTCTATTATGGTAGGTGTTGTTTTGAGCTGTGCTTTGCATCAGGAGCCCCTGCTTTTCATGCCCCCATTGTAAAGGATGGGATCTGATATCTCAGATCCTGTGGTAGTTGAGAGTCTCTTGTGTAGTATTGCACCTCCAGACATATGCTGAGGTCAAGTCCACTGGGAAGTGCCTGCAGTTTGGATGGGATGTATTTCTCTGTTGAACTGCTAGGTCCTTCTGGGGATGTATCAGAAGAATATCGGAATCAAAAGAGAATAAGGAGAGAAAGAAGGGATGGGAGCAAAGAGGAAGATGATATGGAAATGTAGAAGGAACAAAGGTGAGAGAAGAAAGAAGGGGCTAGGTGGGGGAAGAGGAAAGAGGAGGAGGGAATGTAGCAGAAGGAGAAGAGAAACTAGTGATGGTAATGTTAAAGGGGAGAAAGACGAAAAATGGAAGAATTAGAAACTAGACATAGAGGAAGTCAGAAGAATACCAAATTACCACAATGAAGGGGAAACTTAGCAAGACACATAATAATAAAGTTTCAAAGGTCCAAGACAAGGAAAATAATGAAACTGATGAGGGCAAAGAAACAGAAAACCAATAAAGGAAAACCAATTAGGATGACATCAGACTTCTCCAAAGATACTTCATGGGCAAGAAGAGAAGGGAGAGACATATTCAACAAACTCCAAGTCAACAATTGCCAAATAAGAATACTTTACCCTGCAAAGCTCTCCTTCCTCTATGAAGGAAAAATAAAAACCTTCTTAGACAAACAGAATCTCTAGAAATCCATTACTACTAAACCCTCACTCCAAAAAATATTACAAGAAACCCTAAAGCCAAAACCAACAAAGGAATGAATAGGAAGAACAGAATAAGGTAAGGAATAGAATCACAAAAAGGCCAACAAAATGGCTAATATGGATGCTGCTGTATCAATATTATCTCTAAATGTAAATTGAATAACCTCACCAATAAAAAGCAGAGTAGCAGGTTAGATTAAAAAACAGAACCCAACCTTTTGCTGTCTACAAGAAGCAGATTTAACTACAAAAAATAACCATAGATTGAAAGTAAAAGGTTGGAAAACAATCCTACAAGCAAATGTACCAAAAAGAAGGCAGGAACAGCTATACTGATATCAGATAAAATAGACTTCAAACTAAAAAAAGGTAAAAAGAGACATAGACAGTACCTATATTAATGATTAAGGGGACAATACATCAGGAAAACATAATACTCATCAACATATACTCACCAAATGAAGGAGTACCAAAATATATCAGACAATTATTACCATCTCTGAAAACACACATTTGAGAAAATATATATGTAGTAGGATATTATAGTATTTATTTCATATTTTTCTTGCTTTTTAATGTGGGCCTGGCAGGTGTCAGGAGCCTTGATGTTTGTGTGTGCCTGGTCAATAGCTATGTTTTCTCAGCAGTCATTCCTCCCTCTTGCAGGTTATGCTGCCTATTTATCACGCTAGTGAAAATTCACTTAAAGTTTTGCCTGCCACTATCTACCAGACCATCGCTCTTAGTCTGTGCTGTGGTCATGTTTTTCCCTAAGGCAGTTTTTGGCTTAGTTTTACTGCTATATTTTTGTTTTATCTGAAGTAGGTGAGCTCAGCATCTTCACTGTACAGCTATCTTGCCAGACCTCAAGGTTGAATTTTGTACCAAAAGTAATCTCCTTTCTTTGAAGGCTGCATGAAACTCAGGAAATCCATGGGGCTCAAAATCAAGAACTTGTACTCTAAGCCTTCTGCATCCTTCTCTTATTTAAATGAAGGTGCGAAGGGACTGAACTTTACTGGGCTTCTCTCTCCTTCATAAATGGTGACAAATCTCACAAAATTATGGGAAATTGTTGTGAATAAAGTATTTTGAAGGAAGTAGTCCTATGCAAATGTCGCTTCCTTTGGGGAATCAGAAGCAGGACAGAGGCCAGAAACAGGCCTAGAATTGACAAAGGGCTCAGGCCCTGGGACAGGGCAAGGTTGCTGAGTTCTGCCCTGCTACCACACACCTTCACCTCCATGCCATTTACCTGCTTTCTCCCTGCAGTTCCACTTCCCTTCCTGTCCTGATGCCTGTCTTTTTTGGAGTGGCCACTGCCACAGCACTCCTCCAGGGGTGCCCAGGGCTCTGTTCTGCACAGAATAAATATCTCTTCTACTGAGGCAAGGAAGAGCAAAAATATTTGCACTCAAGGATTTCTTGGTGATGTTTAAGAATGGACTGTTGAATTTTTTAAAATATTTATTTATTTCTGCACACAAGAGCTGGGTGTAGGCCAGAGGTGTGTGTGTGAGGGAGTGGTGAGAGGATTCACCAGAGACAGGGTGGGGAGCAGAACAGGCGGGTTGACTGAAGTACACTGCTGAGGGGAGCAGTGGGCAAGATAGGTGAGGTCTGCTGCACCATATGGGAAGTTCCCTGGCTGGGGATCGAACTCAGTGCTGCAGTGGCTGCTGATAGCTTCACATGCTGAGACTTAACCTGTTGCACCACCAGGGAGGCCCCTGTACTGTTGAGTTCTGATAGATGTTTTTACAATGCTATAAAGAATGTCTGAACCTCATGGTTAATGGAAAGCATGAAATTACCTGAGCCATAGCAGAGAGTATGGCAATTTGTTCTACTGTTTCAGCGCTGTGCCGGAAAGGTGCCCCCAACTCCTCTACACCATCCTCTCTTCAGCAGGTCAGAAGATGGTGTGTTCCCATATCGCTCTCCATCCTGCCAAGTCACTCACATGACTGGCAGGCCATAGGGGAAGGGTGGGCATAATTAAATCAACATTTAAACAGATTTAAACAGTTCTGAGCCCTTTTCCATTTTCCCCTGCTGTATCTCAAGCATTTTCTCTCAACTGTCCTCATTTAAAGCAACTCTCAACTTTATCTTCCACTGTATTGAAGGGGTCATAGGCACAGTCAGTTGGCAGTGCTTTCAAGCGGGTAGCTGAGGTAAAAATATGTAATTTTTTTCCCTCTCTTATATACAAATACACAGAACCTTTGACCCTGGCCCTAAAACATTGGGGCAGATGTTAGGGGTCATCTGGCCCAACTTTGCTCCTGTCACCCAAAAGGGTCTCAAGACCCTTGAGACCTATATGTGGCTACTGGGGTAGTTGTGAGGGTAAACAGAATAAACATGGTTATTAAGACGTCAGCTGTGTTGTTGTTGTTGTTTTAATTTATTTAGGTGTCACCTTATTCCAAAAGAAAAGTTTGAGTCAATACTGTTATGAACCTCTTTTCCATTAGTGTCAATACTGAGCCCCATGAAGTCCTTCTCTGGTCCATCCCCACACCAACCCCAATACACCCACATTGTTGCTATTCCCAGGGGCCCCACATTAACTGTCACCAACCCTCTCTATTCCTCCAGGGTGCTTTCTGTCACTCTTGCTTTATAAAATTAGTAAAGCATTCAGTCAAAGGACAATGGCAGACATTATATATCACTCATAGATAGATAGATAGATAGATAATCATTTACAGAAATGATTGAGGAAGATACGGGAATGACTTTATCACAGGTAGAAACATGTATTGATAGATAAATGTGTTTGACAATGATGCAGTTTCATATGGACACAGCTTTTTCCTGACTAGTAATTAAAGTGGACATCCAATATTCCCATGAAAAAGGCAATTCCTTCAAGGGAAAAACTTTTCCTTCCAGGTAATTTATAGAGGAGATTCTGCAGCATGTCTGTTCTTATGGATGTAACTTAATCACATCAGGTTCAAAAGTAGAGAGCAGGGGTGACCTGTGGGGAGACTGGGGAGCAGAGCCTCTCGAGTCTGCCTGCCCAGGCCTCCTGTGGGATCCCCTGCGCTGGGTATGTCTCACTTTCCTCACTGAGATTGCTGTGGACAAGGCCCCACGACACCACACTCCCCACCATCTCTGTCCTTTCATCTACAGTCTAGTCTTGGGTGTCAGCAGGTCAGGTGTGATCACCACATAGAATGGCTGTGTCCACCCATCAAAGGTGAGACCCCCAAGGCACTGACATCCGTTGCCTCAGTGGGAAGCCTCTGATTTTGCTACAGGCAGCTAGTCTTATTAAAGAGACACTAAAAACTCTGTTTCAAAGGACCCTGGTTGCCCTCTCTGTATCCATTTACTCATTCACTCATTCAGAAAGCATTTATTGAGTGCCCTTTGAGTGTGTGCAGGTGCTTTTATATTTCCTGTTCCTGAGCTGTTTTCATCAAAGAGAACTATTCTGCCTCTAACTTTTGTTTGCAACCTTGGAATGTTCTGCCTACGCAAATAAAGTTTGAATCAGCCTGGACTCAAGGGCTTGTGAAGTTTATTCTGGCCTCTATTAATCTCCAACCAGACTCCAGGTGAATTGGTTCGGCGCTCTCTCGGCCATGCATTTTAGTGTTTTTGAATATTTATTCTTTTCTCCCTAGGAAGTTCTCTCTCCTTTCTAACCAAATTATGGTGTGCTACTTAAAATTCTTCAATTTCTATTTTAAGTAGCCCTCACATGAATAAAGCAGGTCTTTTAATGACCTTGGAAAGGTTATTTTTAATTAAGAGATAGGCCATAACTTGTCAAATGTGATACCGTATATAACAGTGCCTCTCACAGATGTTGGGGCTTGATAGGTAAGCAATACATATTAGTGGAATGAATGAAAGTGTTTCACCTGCTAATGGGCAGGGGTTCCCTGAGGAGGAGAGGGCTAGAGCACGAGAAGGCCCACTTAAATAGCATTTTCTATGCGATACAGGACAATCCTGAGGATCCTGTGTGTCCAAATTCCTAGATGACTTTGGTTTATCAACCAATTTGTTATCCAAGTTCTGCCTCTTGATAGTTTTTGAAACACTCCTAAGACTTGATTCTCTCCTTTGTAAATGGTTTAACAACAAGTATACATGCTACTAATTATATGCTGGGATATATAGTGGTATATATATAGAGTTTGTATATACTGGTATATATACAAATATGGTATGGATATATACTGTAATTCATAACATTGGTGCTTTTTGTTTATGGCTGAGGTTGAGGCCCCAGCAAACTAACAGTGTGGGAAATTCGCCCTTTGTGAAGCTGTTCAAATGTACACATTCATTGTGATGACTTGATCACAATTACCAGTTGCTGTGAGACCTAGTTCCTGCCCAGCTTCACGTGGCTTGCCTGAGTCTGTGAGGTGTCTGCATGTGTCCACATGCCTGCTCCAGGGCCTGGCACAGTCTGGGACCTGGATACATGGAGCAGGGTCACATTCCCCAGCCACAGTGCTCCGCTGGTGTTTTCACTGTGGACTCACATCCAGCTCAGCCGAGTGGTGCCAGGTGTTGAGAAAAGCATTGCTTCAGTGCTGTGGGCACGGCGCCGGGGCCCTGGGGCCTGCGGGTGGACCCCTGGACGAGCTGTGGATGGTTCCATGAAGTGATGGGGTAAGGTGCCTCTCGGTCTGGTCAACAGAGTCTGCCTCTCTGATGTGTTTTCTTCAGCAACCAAACTTTTATTTTTGATAAGTTTCTTTCAACATGAAAGCTGTGTTCACCCCCACTCACCCCCCCTTTTCCCACACCCTTTATATCCGTTCACTTTCTTTGACCTTCTGCCAAAAACTCTTTTTCTTAATGTTCAGCTGCCCTCCATCTCATTTGCTCACTGTGTTTCAGGCACTGAAGTTCTTGGTGTTCAAACCCCCTAAGGTTACATAAACAGTCCTTTGAATTTATCTTCTTTCTCTTTCTTTGGAGCTTTGTTTGCAGGTTCATTAGGGACTTCCTCTGGGTATAATTACCACATTCTGTTTTGAGTGCTGCCCACCTTCCCCCTATTTTGTTAAAAAACCATAGATCTTCCGAGATTTCTTTCACTTCTAAGTTATTAGCTGTCTGCCTGTACATCAATTTTGTTGATGCTACTCCCAGGCCCTTTCCAGAGCAAGCTTCTGCTTAGTAATTTCCTGTCCCTGACTCTTCTGCAGGAGGTGAAAGAGGACAGAAGGAAGGAATGGAGCTCAAGAACCAGCCCTGCTCTCTTCAAGTACAGTCTGCAAACCCTGGCTATGCCTGCCTTTTGCAGCTCTTTTCTCATAGAACTTACTGGTTATGAGATCAAGTGTATGTGTATGAGGCTTCCATAGATGGCCTGACTTGGATACCATAAAAGTATACTCTGTTTTTCCCCAGCCCACTCCATGCAGGAGGTTCCTTTCTGTGTGTGATGCTGTTTCTTCCGGCTGACAGAGGGCTTGGCAAATGGACCCATCTCCTGGGACATCACACTTAGACCATCTCTCTCCTTTGGCTCCGGTAGGAGGTAAAATTGAAACGCAAATTATGATCATGTAGTATTTGATTAAAGCTAACATGGATTGGAACTCACAAGTCAGAATGGGAAAATTAATTTCCCTTAGATTTCAGGTACAAGTGCTAATGAGCAATCACCTGATTGCAGATGGAACGTGCTAATTTTGTGAATTAAAGGGTAACTCCACATGGGTCCTTAGGAGCCAATAATTGCACCATATGTGACCAGTACCTATTTTTTCCTATATCTGAAATGAGGCTTCTATTTGATCAAGACATAGAAAGATGAAATGTAAATCCCTTCTGAATTCTTAGAAGCTGAGCATGTGACATTGG
Source organism: Scalopus aquaticus (assembly GCA_004024925.1). NCBI lineage: Eukaryota > Metazoa > Chordata > Mammalia > Eulipotyphla > Talpidae > Scalopus > Scalopus aquaticus. The sequence continues at coordinate 94,888 of PVIJ01005291.1, forward strand.
TCAAGAAAAATTCATTTCTTCTGGATTGACCAGTGGGTCTCAGTTTGCTCTATTCCTTGAATGTGATGGTAAACTCCATGTTTAATCACTCATTAACCAGGCGCTTCTTGGAGAGATGATGGTTTCTTTATAATAAAGGTACTGATTCAGGCAGTGGATGGAATTTGTCCATTTTGATTCAGACTAGCTCATTTATACAAGCTGAGATTTTGATTATTCCATTTCTAAGACTCTGCTTGCAAAACGGAGCCCCTGGGATGAATTGGGTAATGTGGCCTAGCTGCCTCCTGTGCAGGGCTCTGTCCCACAGGAGTGGTTTCCTATTCACCTATCTCTAGAACAGGTGACTATAGAGGAGGAGACTGGAATCCAAGGAACAGTGACACAGGAGAGTGGGGACCTGGAATGTTGGTGGGCAAAACTGACAAGAGGATTTGGAGAGAGAAGGAGGATCAGATCAGTAAGGCAGCAGACAGGGGGAGGTCCCAGTAGAACAAAAGGTGGTTCCAGAACCAAGTAAACACATTTTTAGCAATCCTCCTATGCCCAGATCGATGCTTTTTACTGAGCTAGGGCAAGGTCACTTGCTCATCAACCTGACCACTCTCTATGCTCAGATATGTCATAAGTGCCCTGTTCAAGTTTTAGGGCCTTTTGGGGTGAACGGAGAATAGTGCCTACTTGGGTGCATTCTTTCTCCACCTAAAGTCACTGAGGATATGTCATCAAAACACCAAGGTCTTTGGTGAGACCTCTGCTCTCCCCACAGTCAATAAATAGTCATGATTCACAACTATACAAAAGCCCACCCAGTAGGAGAATTATGAAAATAGCATAGGAAAAATTGCAGAAAAGTGAAGGGTCACATTTAAAGGAAGAAAGTGGGGCAAGAATACAGTTCTGGTAGGTCTGAAACTTGGCAAAGGTTGTCAGCCAGATGGCGCAATGTTAAAGAGCCATTCTGGGATTTTGAGGAATACTTCGCTAAAAAAAACTTCCTTAGTTCAGACTGTCACAGGGATCAGCTCGATTGGCACATGTCTGTTGTTTTCAAGAAATGTAGTTTGTCACAGTGAAAGAATGTAGACTGATTGGCCCATCAGAGCTCCTGGGTCTTCTCAAATATGACAACCATCCTCTTTCTTGCCTTTAAACGCTTTTAAATAGTGAAATATGACTAGAATAGAGGAAAGCACATTGAAACATGACTTTTCTTCTGGGTCCACCCAGGTGAAGTGACCCCATTACTCCCAAGCCTTACTTCTTATGAATATAACACAACGAACAAGCTTAGGCAAAAAGACAATGGGAGGTAGAAAGAAGAGGGAAGTGGAGTGAGGGATTCTAGGACTTAAAGAATATCATAGCTGTGAGCTCCTTATTTTCTTTCTCATCCTGACACCAAAGGTTGCTGCAGAGTCCTCAACGCAAACTCATCAACAGGAACAGAAAAAAAAAAAACCAAAAAAACAAAAAATGCTCTAAGGAGAGCCCTGACTTGCCTAATCAATGGACAGGGAAAGAGGTGACAGAACAGCAAAAGGAAACATTTTGGGTAAAATCTATCACAGTAAGTTAAACACCACCTGCTCCCATTCTATAGTCACTATCAGAGATGCCTCTGAAGCAGCAGGACCCTTGAAGCAGGGTCCCCATAGGCTGCTGGTGCAGTTTGCTCTGGCCCCATTAAAGCCAATTCTGGTTCGACTTCTTGGAGCTCTCCCCCCCCCCCCCCCCCCCCGGCTCATGTGCCTACTGTGAACTCAATGTAGGTCCATTGGATCCCTCCTTTTTTTATTTCTAGTGTTCAGATACGCAAATATAGGATTTTAATGGACTGATCTGATTAGAGCACTCAGGGTGCCAAACAACTAAAAGAACCAATCAGATTCAAAATATGGGCACCCTGGAGATTACTTAAGCCAGGCTCCAACAGCTTAGAGGGAGCTTGAAAAGAGACTTGGAGAAGAGAACTTGAAAGAGCCTTGGAGGGTGGAAGAGGAGTTGAAGAGGAGCTTGAAGAGGCAGTTGGAGAGGCAGTCAGATTCAGCTGGAAGGCCTCTGTTGAGCTGTAATACTGAATCCTGTCTTCTGGTAACATGCCTTCACAGACCTCTGACTCTGCCTCCAACATTGCCTGCTAAACAACACCATATGCCCAGTGCAGGTGTCCCTAAAAGGGCTGGTTGCTATTTATGCCTAGCAAAACTGTAACACTGGTCCCTGCCTCTAACATGTCTAGTATCACCGCCTGGTGTTGTTGCCTTTGGTATTGACTGTTGTGGTGTTCAGTGCCATCTGTTCTTTGCATTGTTGTTGCTGACTGCTGTGATGTCACTTACAGAGACCTTCATGGAGACCTTTGACCTTTGAACCATTGCTGTTGCTTCTGGCCCTGCCTCTAACAATTTCCTTTTTCTCAACTTCTCTCTCTCCTTTGTAAATAAATCCTGTTTTAATTGAACCCTGAGTCCAAATTTTGTCCTGCAACTGCAGTTGTAAGCACACAAGTGAGAACCCAACTGTGACATTTTGGCTCCCCCAGACCTTGCATGGTTACACCTCCACTCTTTAGCTCGTGGAGTGGGCACTTGAGCTGAGACCTGGAAGCGATCCTCCAGGCAGAGCACATCCAAATAGGATAAACTCAAAGAATTAATTCTTGGTGAATTTCTTAACATCAAAATTAAATGTCTAAAAACAAAGAAAAATATCTTGGAAGAACCAGAGAAAAAAATGTGCCTTTCTGATGGGGAATTTTTGTTCAAATGATAGTGGATAGCTCATCTAAACCCATGGAAACCAGAAGTAAGAAACACACAATTTTCAAGTACTGAGAGAAAAGAACTTCTAACTATAAATTCTATCTCCAGTATCTACTTAATGGCTATCCCCAGTATCCTTCAGGAATAAAGGGAAAATCAGAGATTCTCAAGGGAAGGAAAACTTAGAGAATATGTCACCAACTTAGAAGAAATGGGTCCATTCCTAGAAAACCATAAGTTAGCAAACTAAACCAGGATGGAATAAACAAACTGAATAGTTCTATACCCATTAAAGAAGGTGAAATTATAAAGAACAGTTCTTTTAAAAGAAATTATCAGATAAATACATCTAAAAAGAATGAACACATGTTCATTTACACAATCTATTTCAAATTATTTCACATTGTTAATATTAGCCTGATGCCAACACCAAAAAATGATAGTATCCATTCCCCCCAAAATTGTAATAAATGAAGGAAAATGGTAGCTCACCACTCTATTAATTTATATGTAAAAGTCCCCAACTTTTATTTAGCAAATCAAATCCAGGAAAGTATAAGAAGAAGTATGCACAATGGCAAAGTGAGATACTTCCAGGTATGCAGTGCTAGTTCAATATCTGGAGATCAATAAATAGGTAGTTTCATATCATACTAAAGAATAAAATTCATATGATTATTTCAAGACACAGAATAAAACCACATGATACATTCACAATAAAATAGCTCATCCAACTAGAAATAGAAAAAGCTTCCTTTGCTAAAGGGAAGCAACAAAAATGTAGCTCATACTTAATGGTGGAAGATTGAACGTTTTCAATTTTCAACTTAGTTTAGGTAAATACAAGGATATCTATTCTCACCACCCATTCAACAAACTACTGAAAATTCTAGCCACTGGAGTAAAGCAAGAAAAAGAAATAAAAGGCATAAAGATAGGAAAGGAAAAATAAAACTGCACTTTTGGGCCAACAATGTTGTTGCTTACATATAAAATCCGAAGGAATTTACAAAAATAAACAATCAGTGTTATTAAGTGAGGTCATCAACATAGCAGGAGACATGAACAGGATACAAGAACAACACGAAAATGAATGGTATGTCTACATATTAATAATAAACATTTCAAAAACAGTTCAAAACCAAAATTAGACACAAAATACTATGTACAATAGCTTAAAAGGGAACATGCTCATGTAGAAATATAGCAAAATATGTACATAATCTGCGTGCCAAAATAAAATACTAATGAAAGAAATCAAATAAGACTTAAATAAAAGGAGAGATATATCAGAGTCAGGGCTGGAACACTGAACATTGTAAAGAAGTCAATTCTCCCCAAATTGACCAATAGGTTTAATGAAATTCTTATTAAAATCAAAGGAAGGTGTTTTATAGATATATACAACTTTATCTGAAATATTTTATGGAAAGTACAGGCCCTAGAATAGCTAAAACAGTTTTTAATAAGAAGAACAAAGTTGGAAGAGGCATCTGTTTTACATGTTAGCTACATTTTCAAGAGAGTGTGGAAGAGGGACAGGCATGTAAATCAAGGCAACAGAACAGATTGCCCAGAAAATAGACCCACACAAATATGCCCAACTGAGTTTGCCAAAGAAGCAAAAGCAATTTAATAGATATCTTAGCAAATGGTCCTGGAGAAATTGGCTATCTATTAACAAAAAAAAAATTTAATTATTATTTTATTTCTATTTTCATTTTTTTAAAATTTTATATATATTTTACATCATTCTTCCTTTTTGTACAATGCATGCTTTCTCCTTTCAAGCGTTGTCCCTGTAAAATTCCCATCACCAATTCACCCATGCGCCACCACCACACCCTTGTGTGTTTCCCTCCCCTGTCTTGATCCCTCTCCCTCCTGCTCCCCTGCGGAGTGTCCATTGACAAAAACTTTGACCAAAATCTCACACCTCAAAATGTGTCACAGACTTAAATGTTTAAGAAAGATTTAGGAATTGGACCTCATTGAAATGAAGAACGATTCTATGAAAGAACTTGTAAGAGAATCAAAGGCAAGCCACAAACTGGAGGAAATACTTACAAGCCACCTATCAGACAAAGGACTAGGATCTATTGATAGAATAAAGAAATCTTATATCTTCAGGAAAAACAAACAATCCAATTAGAAAATAAGTAAAATATATAAGAAGACACTTTAAGGAAGAAAGTATGTAGAGGCAAATGAGCACATGAAAAGGTGTTCAATATCACTAGCTGTTAGGGAAATGCCAGTCAAAACCACAATGAGGTAAACTACCTGCCTGTCAAATGGCTAAAAGAAAAACAGTGATAACACTTGGTACTGGGGAGGATATGGAGAAACTGCTGGTGGGAATATGAAATGGTAGATGAAATGATATCCTAGAAAATCAGTTTAGCAGTTTCTTATAACAGTAAATGAGATAATTGCCATACAACCCAGCAATTGAGCTTTTGGGCATTTATCCCAGAGAAATGAAGATTTATATTCATACAAAAACTCATATATGAGCTTTGCCTGTTTGCTTTGTTATTTTTGTTTTGTTTGAATGGATGAATGGTTAATTTTGCAGACTTTATTTTTCTTCTACTTTAAATGGGAGAGTTCCTTTCAACATTTCTTGCAGGGAAGGTCAGGTTAGCAGCAATTTCTCCTTTTATTTGTCTGGGAAGGACTTAATTTCTCCCTCATCTGTGAAAGAGTGTCTTACAGGATATTGCATTCTTATCTGGCAGTTTTTATCTTTAAGTATTTTGAATATGCATTCCATTCTCTACTGGCCTCTACTGGCCATTCTCTTACTGCTGAGAAATCAGCTGAAAGCCTGATAGGAGTACCTTTATAAATAACTTGCTTTTCCTTCTCCCCTGGTCACCTTCAATATGCTTCATCTTAAACTCTTGATAGTCTCATTACTATATGCCTTGGTGTAGGTCTCTTGCTTTTAGACAATCAGGTGTCTTATTGACTTCACATACTTGTCTATTCAGTTCCTTTCCCAGGTTTGGGATATTTTCTGTTATTTCTTTCAATAAGTTCTCTGTTCTTGTCTCTGTCTTTTCCTCTTCTGGGATATCCATTATCCTTATACTGACTTTCCTAATGGAATTGAATAGTTTTTGTAGTGCTTCTTCTTTTTTTTAACCTCTTATTTTAAAAAAATTCAAAAACAAATAGAGGAAAGGAAATAATAAAAATCAAAGCAGAAATCAATGAAATAGAAATTAAAAAAACAATCCAAAAGATCAACAAAACAAAAAGTTGGCTCTTCAAAAAAAATACAAAATAGACAAAATAGACAAACCTCTAGCCAGACTCATGAAGAAAAAACAGGAGAAAACACAAATAAATAGGATCATAAATGACAAAGGAGAAATTACAGCAGACTCAGGAGAAATCAAAAAAATAATCAGAGACTAGTATGAAAATCTGTATACAAACAAGATCAACAATCTCGAAGTGATGGACAAATTCCTAGAATGATATAATCATCCAAAATTAGATGAAGAAGACATAGAGCACCTAAACAGACCAATTACAAGCACCGAAATAGAGACAGCAATCAAAACACTCCCCAAAAACAAAAGCCCAGGACCAGACATATGCACAAATGAATTTTACCAAGCATTCATAAATGAGCTAGTGTCACAAACTCTTTCAAAAAATTGAGAAGGAAGGAATACTACGAAATACATTCTACAAAACAAACATTACCCTAATACCAAAACCAAACAAAGACAGCACAAAAAAAGAAATCTACAGGCCAATCTCTCTAATGAATACTGATGCAAAAATCCTTAATTTAAGCTAATAGAATCCAACAATGCATCAAAAAGATAATTCACCATGACCAAGTGGGATTTATTTCTCTCTTTCTGGCTGAATTGCTAATGCATTGTTTCACTGAGCTCACCAATTTGTTCTGTTTGGTATAGTCTGCTTCCATAGCTTTCTCTACCACTCTTGATCTTGATACTGGAACTGAGCCTTCTTTTATGTGTACTTCCTGGGTCGTGGAGTGGGCCAATCAGGTGTGTGCTATAAGTTGATTGGTGTTAAATGGTCCAATTAGCCACAGGATTAAAAAATGGTCCAATCAGAATTGTGGGTGGGGCACCATGAAAAAGGATGTAAACTAGGACTGGAGGCAGCTGAGAGATACTGTTCCAGCCTCGGAAGAAAGAAGAGGAAGACTCCATTCACGGCCCCTGAAAAAAAAGTAAAGAAGGACCTGAAGCTGACCTTAAAAGAAGAAAAAAGAAAAGAAGAAGCACCCAGCCCCTAACCTCTGAGGGAGGAAGAGAAACTGAAGACTTCTGTCAAAGACTGGGCTTCCAGTCCTGTCTCTGACATTGCCTAAAAGGAACACCAAAGGCTCCAGGCCTGGTGTGTCACAGAGCTGTTTGTTGTTGGTAAAGCCCAACAACTCACAAAGAGCTGTTGAAACTTGGTGTCTCTGACACTGTCTCTGGGGAACCAGTAGTGATCATCACTATTGACCAGTGCTGTCCAGCACTCCTGGTGACCAGTGGTGACCATCTCTACTGGTTAGTGTTGTCCAGCTCTGTGGACAGGTGATCAGTACTCTGCTTGTGCTTCTGGTGGACACTATCTGGGTGAGATAGCCAACCACTTGTGACCATAGTAAGCTCTTTGTTTCCCCTGTTTGTTCCCACGATTGTTGTTCCTGGAGACTGAGGAAACTTGCAACTATTCATGAGGCTGAGAACACACAGAGAATGACTTGTCCTTTATCAGGCACTGTTCTATGTTTGGCTATAGTTCATAGGCCCCTAATGTATGGGTATTGTATTGCTAAAGCCCTTGCTTTTGGGTTTTGGCCTTTTGATCTTTGGGGACTATCTGGTTGCTCTCTTGTCAAGGGCCCAGACAGGTGGGCATTCTGGCCATTCCAGCCATTCCATGCTATCCCTTCTGGCCTGTTGCCCTGACCACCTCTGTTTCATTTGGTGACCCAGTGGAAAAGGAAAACAAACCTCACCGCCCTGTTTCAATCTCACTGATCTCAATCATATATCCTGAATTTGTTATTTTCTGACTTAAAGCTTCAATCTACCTTTTGTCAGTTAATTTTATTTGAGTTCATTATTTTGTTTTTTTGAGTTTTCTTGCACCTCTTTGACTGCTTTTCTGAGTTCTTTTCTATTGCTTTGACTTGCCTTTTCAAGTTTTCATCTCTCTCTTTGAGTTTCTTTATTATAACAGTTTTGAACTCTTTCTTTCTAGTAGTGAGATATAATTGTCCATGTTTTTGTGGCTGGATTGTAGAGAGGGGTTTTCTCTTTGTGATGTCATATTCCTTCAAAGTCTCAAGTTGTTACTATGTTTTGTTGTTTTATCTGCCCATTTGCTACTTAAAATTTTCCTTGTCAGTAACTTTAAGAGTTGAACTTCTTTTACTTTTCCAACAGGTGGTAGAAAAGTAATTTACTTAATTATGCACTTTTTTTTTTTGTCTCTGCTAGCCGGTGTTTACAATTGCTATGTCAGCAGGTAGGGAAAATGCTTGAAGGGTGTGTGATTAGTTTATGTATGTGGTGCCCCTGATATCTTTCCTCTCTGCACTTAGATCTGATACACAACAGTATTAGATTTTGATAGGGATTGTATTGAATCTGTATACTGCATTAGGCAAAATGGTCATTTTAACACTTAATATTTTCAATTCATGAGCATGGAATAACTTTCCATTTCTTTGTTTCTCCAATTTCTTTCAGCATGTGTTGTAGTTTTCAGTGGACAGAATTTTTACTTTGGCTGAATTTTTTCCTAGGTATTTTAAACTTTTTAATGAAATTGCAAATGGGATTAGTTTTTCCATTTTTTCCTTCTTGTTAGTTTGTTGCTTATATAAAGAAATGCAACTGATTTTTGTATATTGATTTTGTATCTTGCAACTTTATTTGCCTATTATTCCAAATAGATTTTTTAATGGCGTCTTTAGAGTTTTCTTTGTATAATATCATGTCATCCACAAATAGTGATTGTTTTAGATCTTCCTTTCCATTTTGGATGACTTTTATTTCTTTTTATTACCTAATTGATGTGGCCAGAACTTCCAATACCATATTTGTTAGGCTCAACCCGCCCTTCCCCAACAGTAAGGGCGCTGTGAAGTATCTCAGCGAAGATGTGTGACCTTGTAAGGCAGCTCATGTTCCCACTACACAGACGGGCCGCCGCAGCCCGAATGCACCTGCAAGGCCACCAGCTCCAAAGGGAGTTGCCCCCACCCTTGGAATTCCTTCACCCCATATAAAAACCCGCCGCCCCCTGGTTGCTGGGCACGACTCCACAGACCCCCCGCCTGGGATCTGTGAACCTTGCCCGGGAGTTGCTAATAAAGGGCTCTTTATCTTACATTCCCCTCTGCTTTCTTGCCTTCTTCTATCGCTCGACCTTACATATGGTGCCGAAACCCGGGAGGTGTGGTCCGGACCCATCTTCTTGGGGTCCAACCCCCTCCGAACCCCCCCCCCTCTGTGGACCACAGACCCACAACTACTATTGGCAATTCTCATCTCTAGCAGCCTCCTTCTCCTCCTCTTCCTCCTTCTGTGTTACCACGAGTGAGACTAAGGGCCTGCGGCTGACTACAGGCTGAATTTTGGAGCCTCTGCTTCCCAGCTCTCTTCCGTCTCCGCCCTGGATCTGGTGTGGGTGAGTCCTCATTTCTGTCTCCATGGGTCACTGAATGGTCTTTTGGCTGGTCCAGCGCCTTTCTGTCTGGCTCAGTCGCTTTTCCACTAGTCCTCCCTGAGGCAGTCCTCCCTGAGGCGTTTCTCTCACAGTCCTCCCTGAGGCATTTCTCTTGCTGGGTAAATCGAGGGCCCACGCCAACTGCTGCCATATTTTTGTTGCACCGAGACCTGGAGAGATGTCTCCTGTTCTCGCGTTGCTGGTTTAAAGTCCTCCCCGAGGCATATCTGGGTGGAAGAACGAAGGTCGAGACGTCGACTCTTCTCTCTCCCACTCACGGAAGACCCGGACCACTGAAGAAACCATTTAAGGAGTGACCATTTAAGGAGACCATTTATGGGTAGCCAAAATTCAAAAATTGATCGGACCACCCCTCTGGGATGCCTCCTGGCCAATCTGGGGCCCCTAGGCCTGCGCCCAGATCTCAGATCCAAAAGATTAATTTTCTATTGTAACACAATTTGGCCTCAATGCCAATTGGACAATTCTAAATGGCCCATAGGTGGAACCTTACAATTCTCAGTTCTCAAAGATCTGGACAATTATTGTCAGCGTAATGAAAAGTGGTCGGAGGTTCCCTATGTTCGGACCTTCTTTTCACCCGCCCTTTGCTCCTCCAAATTTGCCACACCTATCAGGTCCTTCTGGCTAGGAAATGAGCCCCTCCGTCTGTCTCTTCCCCCAAGACTCAAATGTTCTAAACAAAAAGCACCTAGTCCTTCTTTAAATAATGACTGGTCCCAGTACAAAAATATGGCCCATAAATGGTATCCTCAGGTGTCATACCACTCTCCAACTAAATTTCTTTTGCCATAGCAGAGGAAAGGGGTAAAATGCTGGAGACTAAAGTGAGGGACCCACTACACCTGGCTGGTGGGGGAACTGCCTCTGGTCTCAGCAAGCAGCTGCCTGGATTTTTTCTCCAGTGTTGAGATCATTGGTATGTCTCTGCTGCCTTCCAGTTGTGGAAAAACTGGACTCTTCTTTTGTCCACCTTAAAATACTATTCTGGTTCATTTTTTAAAAATATATATATTTTTATTGTTATTTATGTCTTTTACATTTTGTACTCCCCTTGGGTAGCCCACCACCAATTCACCCGTGATCCATCTCCATGGTCCCTTGTGTTCTTTTCTATTCCATTTTGTGTGCTTTTCCTTCCCCTCCGCCTCCCCCCC